>ML661888.1:4826236-4899094 GCA_007570785.1 Antilocapra americana | reverse complement strand
AAAAAAAAAAGGGGGGGGGTATAAAAAAGTTTTAAAAATTTAAAAGATGTTCCTAGTACAGTTATAACTAAGGCTTTCTCTGGTGCTGGTGCGTACGGCAAGGGGTCAGTTTATTTTTCAGACAATTCCTTGGGTCCGGCTTGTACTTCTCATGGTCTATAGACTCCAAAGCTGTTGCCTCTGCTAGCTTAAGCGTCTTCTGTTTGCTGGTCTTTTATGTGTCTATTCAGCGCTCTGGAGTTTGCCCTGCTCCTGCTGAGTGCGCTTCCCCCGCCCCTTCTGCTCGGCTCTCTGTCGTCCGCCCAGCGCAGCTGGGGAGTGGGGCTTCTCCCCTCCCCCGGCCCAACCGCTCGGCTTTCCCGACGTGCAGCTAAGCACGTCTTCTTAGGTGTGCAGAGCGCCAATCCGTCCAGAATCCCCAGTAGTCTTGGTTAGCACCTAGCTCTGTGCGCAATTTGGCCGAGGAAGCCTCGCCGGGGCTGGGCTATGCCCGCTGGTCTCGGGCAGGGGTTGGGTCGGTCCACAGCCTGAAGGCGCCCAGCTCCTCCCATCCGGCCGCCTCCCTGCCGACTCCGCCTCACCCTTTGGTCTCGCTGAGGCTGGGTTATGCCTGCTGCACTCGGGCGGGGGCTGGGCCGGTCCGCAGCCCACAGGCGCCCAGATCTCCTCGGCCAGCCGCCTCCCTGCCGACTCTGCATGCCCTTTGTTCTGTGCCACCCGGCCGGCCGCCTCTCTGCCGACTCCACACCTCTCCTTGTTCTGCATGGGCCTGGCAGGGTGGCTCTTCCAGGCGAAAGCTACTTCTCAGTCTATCTCCGGTTAGCCCCCTGGGTTGGGTGGCTCAGGCTGCTCCGTTCCCTGAGTGTGCCTCAAATTAGCTTTCTATGCATGGACAAAAGTCCAGAATAAAATGTCCAAAGTCATCACAAAATGAATCAATTTTTTTGTTTTGTACAGAAATTGATTTTTGTCTACCTAATCACTGTGATATTCATGGAAATACTACAATAAATAACTCAAACTAACAAGGAATATTAAAAGACAAACCCATGCTAAAATCAAGAAGTAAAGAACATTAATAATAAGACCAAATTTCAATTTCTTGTCATGCTAAACATGCTGTGTAGTCATCATCAATCTTAATTTAAAGGCAATATACAAAGATTCTAGAAGTAACTATCCTGGATAAAGCAACTAGGATTTTAATTATTTTAAAGGCTAATGATGGAGAATTTAAAACAAATGGGTCTTCAAGTCCCCTAAAGTCAGATTAAAGACAATGCATCTAGCATCATAATAATTATTTAATACTACTTTGGAAGAACTAGTCAGTGCAATTACCCAAAAGAATGAATTAGAGAAAAGTGATGAGGTAAAAATTATCTTTGCCTATAAATGACATGACCATGTACTTAGACAACTGAAGAGATTCTACAGGAGGATTATATGATACAGTATGATTTAACAAGGTAGTTAATTAAAATAACATATTAAAAATCAATAGCTTTTCTTTAAATATAGAAGTTCCTATTCTAAATAGCAACAGAAAAGAAAAAATATTAACTGCCTGTCTATAGAAACCTGTAAAACACTACTGAAGGGAATAAGCAAAATCACTTGGTATTTTCCCAGGAAAATTTCAATAGATCAGTGGACAAAATTATCCTCAGAAACTGGCTAAGACATATGTAAAAATTAATATATAAAATTAAGTTGATTAAGTGAAGCTCGCTTAGTTGTGTCAGACTCTGCAATTCCACGGGCTGGAGCCTGCCAGGCTCCTCTGTCCACGGAATTCTCCAGGTAAGAACACTGGCGTAGGTTGCCATTTGCTTCTCCAGGATCTTCCAGACCCGGGTTCCCTGCCTCTGAGCCACCAGGAAAGTCCAATATATAATAAAGGCAGCATTTAAATCAGTGAAAATGTCACGGGTTGAACCACTGGTCCAATTGCTCACTCCTGCACCAGAAGCCGCCCCCGGGCCCCAGAGGCAATGGGCACATCTGACCTGGACCGGGGGCCTTGGCAAGCAACCAGCCTTTGCTCTAGGTAAAAGCACGTGGTCCAGTTATGGAGCTAAGGACTGATGTGGCCACTTGTTCTCCAGCGTTCCTGCCAGCACCAAGGGGATATGTCCCAGTCTGTCCTTGGTTCCCAGGACAGGTGAGCTGTAGTAGGCACAGCTGCCCTAGCCAGGCTTTATGAAATGGAAGTGCTCTCAGCCTTCTGCTCCATCAACCCAAATCAAATGTGTCTTAAGCCACTGTACTTTATCATTATTAGTTCTCAATAAAACCTGTGTGGTATACAGAAAAAGACATATTATTCAGTCTATAGCACTGAAGCACTGGTTAATCAATTTTTAGGGAAGTCATGAGTTACATTCCAATTTTAGTACCTGTATCAAAAGTATTTTATGTAAATCAAAGATTTAGACAGAAAAAATGAAGACTGAAACAGTTTCTTTTAAAAACAGATTTGAAATGCTGAAGAATTTTTGAAGCATGATATAAAACTAAAAGCCACAATATAAATGACTAATTAACTTGAAAAAATACATTAGCAAAATATATCCACAAATTGATTTTATCATGCACCACAGAGAAAGGGTCAATTTTTTAAATAAATCTGTAGGAAGTTTTATAAATCAGTAAGAAAAGATGACAAAATAAAGAATGGCAGGGAAAAGGTCTTGCAATAAAATTGATTAAAATAAAGAATAAATTGATTGAAATATTTTAAATGTCATATGTTTCTATTAGTTTAAATTTGTACAAAAATTAATTTTTCACCCATCAGATTTAGAAAAAATTTTAAGTGTATAGGTATGTGTGTGGAATCAATCATGCTAAAGCATTCTTGATAAATACTGAATTTATGTATTTTAGGGGTAGCAGTTTGGCAGAGTACACCAAAATTATAAATAAATATATAGTCATTAAGGCAGTAATTCTACTTCTGGAAACTTTGCTAGATAAACTCATACATGCTTAGATAAGCATACTGTATTATTGTTTATAATAGAAACAACTTTGAAAATGAAAATGTAAGTTATAAACAAGTATATACAATGTTATATACAAGTATGAGGTTATTCTATATGTACTGATAAGAAAAATTCTTCAAAGTATATTGTTAATGTCAAAATGTATATACTATTTTAAATAGTGTATTTCTATAAGAAAAGAAGAAAGAAGGAATACAGGAAGGAAGGAACTGTGCTTATCTGTGTGTCTATAAGGTTTCTGGAAGTTACTCAAGTACACGGAGAAGGAAAAAAACAGGTTTTTGAAACAAATTAAATGCCACTGAAAACCCTTAGGTCTTTTGCACTGCAGGCAGATTCCTTCCCATCTGAGCCCCCAGAGAAGCCCCTTAGGCGGATGGCGACCATCAACTAGTAGAGGCAGTAAGTTTGCATTCCTGCGCTTGCTGTGCTGTGCTGTGCTCAGTCGCTCAGTCGTGTCCAACTCTTTGCAAGCCCACTGTCTGTATCCCGCCAGCCCCCTCTGTCCATGGGGATTCTCCAGGCAAGAATACCGGAGTAGGTTGCCATGCCCTCCTCCAGGGGATCTCCCCAGCCCAGGGATTGAACCTAGTTCTTCCACATTGTGGGTGGATTCTTTACCGTCTGAGCCACTAGGAAAGCCCAAGAATACTGGAGTGGGCAGCCTATCCCTTCTCCAGGGGAATTTTCCGACCTAGGAATTGAACTGGGGTCTCCTGCACTGCAGGCGGATTCTTCACCAGCTTGAGCTACCAGGGAAGCCCTTGCCATTTCTAACATACTGCCATAATAGGAGACTCTTTTTTCCTGTTAAATGCTAAAGTAAATAATGGAATGGTTCATATTCAAAAGACTACATTTCCTCTCCTCCTAAGGAAGATGTTGGAGAAGGAAAAATGGCCATCCACTCCGGTGTTCTTGCCTGGAGTATTCCATGGACAGAGGAACCTCGTGGGTTACAGTCCATGGGTCACACAGAGTCAGACGTGATTGAGTGACTAACACTTAAAGAAGATGTTACCCAGACAGACAGTACACATATCAACGAAAGACTAAAAAAAGTCTTGTGTTTTCTCTGTTCTTACTCTGCCAATTAATAACGCGTAGGTTTCCAGCAAGATAAAATTCATCAAATTTTAACATCTCGAGTCACTTCTTTACGGGTCTTCAATATTGTGCCTGTTAGAACACTAATGATGATCTAATTTTAATGCAAGTTACTTAAAAGAAATTCAAATTATTATGTGATTATTCACTCTTAGGTTTTACATGCTAATGGATGCAAAGTTGACCACATAGCAACAAATTATTTCTCATCAGCATAACTAAAAGAGGGATTGAAATGATTTAAAATGTCTCATGAAATACAAGTAAAATCGTTTTTACTCTTCTCCTGAATATTCTTTTGAGTAAGTTGATATTTATTAACAGTAATAACTATAACTGAAGTCACTGCATCAGAGCAAAGTTATTTTCCTTTTATATTTTCAGAGGTGTATTCTAAAACACATATCTGCAAACAGTGACCAATTTTACATTTTTTTAATGCTAAGCCATAGCCTGTTCTAACTCAATGATACTATAATCAATGCCATGTAGACATGTCAACACAGACAGGTCATGGTGGAGAGTTCTGACAAAACGTGGTCCACTGGAGAAGGGAATGGCAAACCACTTCAGTACTCTTGTCTTGAGAACCCCATAGACAGTATGAAAAGGCAAAAACATAGGACAATGAAAGATGAACTCCCCAGGTCGGTAGGTGCCCAATATGCTACTGGAGATCAGTGGAGAAATAACTCCAGAAAGAAAGAAGGGATGGAGACAAAGTGAAAACAACACCTAGTTGTAGATGTGAAAGGTGATGGAGGTAGAGTCTGATGCTGTAAGAACAGTACTGCATAGAAACTGTAATGTTAGGTCCATGAATTAAGATAAATTGGAAGTGGTCAAACAGGAGATGGCAAGAGTGAACATCGACATTTTTAGGAATCAGAGAACTAAAATGGGATGGAATGGGAAAATTTAATTCAGATGACCATTATATTTACTACTGTGGGCAGGAATCCCTCAGAAGAAACGGAGTAGCCATCATGGTCAATAAGAGAGTCCAAAATGCAGTACCTGGATGCAATCTCAAAATGACAGAAGGATCTCTGTTCTTTTCCTAGGCAAACCATTCAATATCATGGTAATCCAAGTCTGTGCCCTAACCACTAATGCCAAAGAAGCTGAAGGTAATTGGTTCTATGATGACCTACAAGATCTTCGAGAACCAACAACAACAAAAAAAAGATGTCCTTTTCATCATAGTGGACTGGAATGCAAAAGTAGGAAGTCAAGGGCTACCTGAAGTAAAAGGTCAGTTTGGCCTTGGAGTACAAAATGAAACCGGGCAAAGGCTAATAGAGTTTTACCAAGAGAATGCACTGGTCATAGCAAACATCCTCTTCCAACAACACAAGAGACGAGTCTACACATGGACATCACCAGATGGTGAATACCAAAATCATACTGATTATATATTCTTTGCAGCCAAAATGCAGAAGCTCTATACAGTCAACAACAACAAGCCCAGGACTGTGGCTCAGACCATGAACTCCTTATAGCAAAATTCAGACTTAAATTGAAGAAAGTAAGGAAAACCACTAGACCATTCATGTATGACCTAAATCAAATCCTTAATGATTATACAGTGGAAGTGACAAATAAATTCAAGGGGTTATTGATAGAGTGCCTGGTGAACTATGAACAGAAGTTCCCGGGAAGAGAAATGCAAAAAGGCAATACAATTGTCTGAGGAGTCCTTACAATTAGCTGAGAAAAGAAGAGAAACTAAAGGCAAAGGAGAAAAGGAAAGATACACCCATCTGAATGCAGAGTTCCAAAGAATAGCAAGGATAGATAAGAAAGCCTTCCTCAGTGATCAGTACAAAGGAACAGAGGAAAACAATAGAATGGGAAAGAATCAAGAATACCAAGGGAATATTTCACACAAAGATGGGTTCAATAGAGGACAGAAAAGGTGTGGACCCAACAGAAGCAGAAGATTTTAAGAGGTGGCAAGAATACACAGAAGAACTATACAAAAAAATCTTAATGACCCAGATAACCATGATGGTGTGATCACTCACCTAGAGCCAGACATCCTGGAATGTGAAGTCAAGTTGGCCTTAGGAAGCATCACTACAAACAAACCTGCTGGAGGTGACAGAATTCCAGTTGAGCTATTTTAAATCCTGAAAGATGATGCTGTGGAAGTGCTGCACTCAATATGCCAGCAAATTTGGAATATTCAGCGGTGGCCACAGGACTGGAAAAGGTCAGTTTTCATTCCAAACCCAAAGAGAGGTAATGCCAAAGAATGCTCAAACTACTGCACAATTGCACTCATCTCACATGCTAGAAAATGAATTCTCAAAATTCTCCAAGTGAGGCTCCAACAGTACAGGAACCGAGCACTTCCAGGTGTTCGAGCTGGGTTTCGAAAAGGCAGAGAAACTAGAGATCAAAATTGACAACTTCCATTGGATCACAGAAAAAGCAAGAGAGTTCCAGAGAAAAATATCTACTTCTACTTTATTGGCTATGCCAAAGCCTTTGACTTTGTGCGTCACAACAAACCAGAAAATTCTTAAAGAGATGGGAATACCAGACCACCCTACCTCCTCTTAAGAAACCTGTCTGCAGGAAAAGAAGCAACAGTTAGAACTGGACATGAAACAACAGATTAGTTCCAAACTGGAAATGAATATGTCAAGGCTGTATACTGTCACCCTACTTATTTAACTTATAGGCAGAGTATATCATGTGAACTGCCAGGCTGGATAAAGCACAAGCTGGAATCAAGATAGCTGCATAATCTCAGATATGCAGATGCTGCTGCTGCTGCTGCTGCTAAGTCACTTCAGTCATATCCAAATCTGTGCGACCCCATAGACGGCAGCCCACCAGGCTCCTCTGTCCCTGGGATTCTCCAGGCAAGAACACTGGAGTGGGTTGCCATTTCCTTCTCCAATGCATGAAAGTGAAAAGTAAAAGTGAAGTCTCTCAGTCATGTCCGACTTTTTGCAACCCCATGGACTGCAGCCTACCAGGCTCCTCTGTCCATGGGATTTTCCAGGCAAGAATACTGTAATGGGGTGCCATAGCCTTCTCCAAAATATGCAGATGACACCACCCTTATGGCAGAAAGTAAAGAGGAACTAAAGAGCTTCTTGATGAAAGTGAAAGAGGAGAGTGAAAAAGTTGGCTTAAGGCTCAGCATTCAGAAAACTAAGATCATGGCATCAGGTCCCATCACTTCATGGCAAATAGATGGGGAAACAGTGGAAACAGTGGCTGACTTTATTTTTCTGGGCTCCAAAATCACTGCAGATGGTGACTGCAGCCATGAAATTAAAAGACACTTACTCCTTGGAAGGAAAGTTATGACCAACCTAGATAGCATATTAAAAAGCAGAGACATTACTTTGCCATAAAAGGTTCATATAGTCAAGGCTATGGTTTTTCCAGTAGTCATGTATGGATGTGAGAGCTGGACTATAAAGAAAGCTGAGCATAGAAGAATTGATGCTTTTGAACTGTGGTGTTGGAGAAGACTCTTGAGAGTCCCGTGGACTGCAAGGAGATCCAACCAGTCCATCCTAGGGGAGATTAGTGTTCATTGGAAGGACAGATGTTGAAGCTGAAACTCCAATACTTTGGCCACCTGATGTGAAGAGCTGACTCATTGGAAAAGACCCTGATGCTGATAAAGATTGAGGGCGGGAGGAAAAGGGGACGACAGAGGATGAGATGGTTGGATGGCATTATGGACTCGATGGCCATGGATTTGGGTGGACTGCAGGAGCTGGTGATAAACAGGGAGGCCTGGCGTGCTGCAATTCATAGGGTTGCAAAGAGTCGGACACAACTGAGTGATTGAACTGAACTGAACTGAATAACCTACAATGAAAAAGAATCTGAAGAAGATACATATATGAATGTATGTATGTGTATATATATATATATATATAATACTAAATTAACCATACTTCAGTTTTAAAAATGGTTTTAAAAAAGAAAAAATATGAGAATCCATCAATTTTTTGTTATGTCAGATATTAAAGGTATTTGAAGAAACATAAAACAATGTCTTTTTGTACTACTGTTTTCTTGTAAAATTTATTTTTCATAAAAATGTCATCTATGTAATATATTAACTTAATATTGGTCTTATATGAATTTCTAAATAAATATATTTAAATCTTAGCAGGTTTAATTGTCTAGACCTGTAAACATAAATATAAATCCCACAATAAAACTTTCAGGGGTTTTCAATAATTTTATGTCTGTATAGGACCTTTAGTTTGACTGCTGTGTTAAGTCAAGACCACAGGGGATAAACTTTGAGCTATGAATCTAGAAAGAGGGGTGGGGTCGGATCATGACAAGTTGTGTAGGCCACGAGATAATATCCTGAGTCCAGGGATACAGAGGGGCTAAGTAGAGCTGGAGTCAAGAACACATGAGAAATGAACAGACTCTTCAGTCTGTTACGGGAAAAGAGACATGCATACAGACATATGGTAGGAAAAGACAGACATACATGTCACAGGGAAAGAGACAACTGATCAGAAGTAATTAGTGGAAGGCAGGAAGTTGGGGTACTGGTGCCCACTTTTTTACTATTAATGCCCATGTGGTAGGTGGTGCCGAGAGAGAGAAATCACTGAGGGAGGACCGTTCAGATAGACTGGCATTTCTCCTCTTTCTGTATTGTGTCCTCTTGCTTCTTTGTATGCTTGGTGATTTTTATTATTGGAGGCCGAGGCATTGTGAATTTTAACCTATTGGATACTGGATTTTTGTAACCCCATGTATCGTCTTGAGTTTTCTGTGGAAAGCACTTCAGTCACTGACAAAACGTTTGCTCCTTTAAGGTCTTGCTTTTAAGACTCTTAAAGCAAAATTAGATCTGTTTTCTAGGGATTTTTTTCCCCCACTACTGGAACCTCTTGATGAAGGTAAAAGAGGAGAGTGAAAAAGCTGGCTTAAAACTCAACATTCGTAAAAACTAAGATCATGGCATCTGGTCCCAACACTTCACGGCAAGTAGATGGGGAACAATGGAAACAGTGACAGACTTTCTTTTCTTGGGCTCCAAAATCACTGCAGATGGTGACTACAGCCATGAAATTAAAAGACACTGTTCCTTGGAAGAAAAGCTATGACAAACATAGATAGCATATTAAAAAGCAGAGACATTACCTTGCCGACAAAAGTCCATATAGTCAAAGGCTATGGTTTTTCCAGTAGTCCTGTACGGATGTGAGAGTTGGACCATAAAGAAAGCTGAGCACTAAAGAATTGATGCTTTTGAACTGTGGTGTTGGAGATGACTCTTGAGAGTTCCTTGGACAGCAAGGAGATCAAGCCACTCACTCCTAAAGGAAATAAATCCTGAATATTCAGTAGATGGACTGATTCTGAAGCTCCAATACTTTGGCCACCTGATGTGATGAGCCAGCTCATTAGAAAAGACCTTGATGCTGGGAAAGATTGAAGACAGGAGGAGAAGGGGATGACAGAGGATGAGATGGTTGGATGGCATCACTGACTCGATGGACATGAGTTTGAGCAAGCTCCAGGAGATAGTGAAGGACAGGGAAGTCTGGCGTGCTGCAGTCCATGGGGTCACAAAGAGTCAGACACGACTGAGCAACTAAACAACAACACCTGAAGCAAGATGCTTCTGAGTGTTCTACCCAACACCCTGTTAATCATGAGGTTTTTCAGTATGGGTGGTGAGAATGGACACTGTTCCCAGCCCTGTGTGGTTTGCAGGCGTGGTCCCTTGATTCCACTAGTCGATTCTTTCTCTAGGCTGCACCAGTTGCTTCAAAGGACGGTACAGATCAGTTCTTAACTGAATCCTCAAGGGGAATGCCCTGCCTATCTCCATGCTTTCACTCTACAGAATTCTCCTTTCTGTATTCTGCTTTGTGAATTCTAGTCTCCTTGATTTCTCCATACTAACAGCTTTATCTCCTTAATTCAAGCAGTCTGCTTGGCTCTGTCTTCCCTGTATTGTCACCTGGAAACTCTCTCAATGAAGTAAACTGACATAATCAGAGGGCTCATCTTGGGTCACATCTTTCAAGGACAACTATCCTTCATTACCTGACATCCAATTACTTAAAAACCACTGTTTCATATGTTTTGCCCATTTTTTTTTAATTTCAGCAAGAGATACTAAGTCAGAAGCCTATTACGTATCTTGACCCATTATCCTTTACCTCTTTAATCTCAGAACAACCCTTGAGTTGAGTATCATTACCTCTATTTTACACATGAGAAAATTGGAGCACAGAGTCAATAACTTGGCTCACTCAAGTTCACTGAGCTTTGGTATCACCAAAGTTGATTTTTAAGCATTTTTTTCAAAGTTCTTGAACATATAGCCATTATGATATACTGCCTATAAAGAAAGTGAGAGATAGCTGAATGAATGTTTAACATTGACTATGTTTTATAAAACCACTACAATATTGTAAAGCAACTAGACTCCAATTAAAATAAATAAATTTTTAAAAAATCACCTTTGTAAATTGGTTTAGAAATAGTCTTTCCTTGAAAGGCTAATAAATGAACTAAGTGATCCTTGAAAGCTATATACAGCAACAAGCTTAAGGACTGAAGTTTTCTTACATCATTAGGTCAGCCACCAAGATGAAGTTCTCATTCCCTCTACAACAAAGACAAATATTAACCTATTCTCAAACCGTGAGCTCTGAATCACTTCATCTATCTGAAATGATCTATCTATAAGTTCTCTTTTACATTAAAGTAAAGCAATATATTGGACTTCCCAGATCAAGCTAGTGGGGAAGAACCTGCCTGCCAATGCAGGTAGATTCTGGAGATAAGGAGGGCATGACAACCCACTCCAGTGTTCTTGCCTGGAGAATCCCATGCACAGAGGAGCCTGGCGGGCTACAGTCCAAAGGGTCACAAGAGTCAGACATGACTGAAGCAACTTCACACGCACACACAAAGAAATATGTTAGAAGTGATTAAATAAACCTGTTTCCTTGTAGCTTCTGCCCAATCAAAGCAACATATAAAAACAATAAATTCCAGAACTCATGACAGTCAGCAGCCATATACATAAACATTCTTTCCCAGCAGGACATGGGGACACAATCTAACCGATATGCCTTTACATGTTCTAAAGTTTTCTATTCTTTTCATCTTGGAATGTAATCAAATCTTCCTAAAACCTTCAAAAATCACATTTACTGTGAGGGCATGCAACATGACAAATAGTTGAGGGATGAGATGTTATGATTAATTTAATATTATATATAATTTAGCTATTATTTGCAATTGAATACAGGTTACCAATTTTCTATGAGTAAAAACTTATAAAGGGTATTAAACAGTAAATTTATATTGCATACCACATAATCAATCCTGAATCAACAAATCAAATAAACAACAGTCTATTCAGTTTTTATTCCAGGTAACTCTCAATACTAGGATAGATTTCCCATTTTCTTTATGCATGTCAACGATTCCTCTTCAGTTTGGAATATACAAGATGTGAAATGGAAGTGGATTACACTGTCCCTACTGGAAACCTTGGAATTAATTCTTGCCTGTTAAGACTTGGTTAAGACCCTGGGCTTCACAGCCAACCGGCCTGCTTTGAGTCTGAGCTATTTCACTTCAGAAGAATCCAGAGCTACGTGGCCTTGGCAAGTTCCTCAACATTTCCATACCTCAGACTCCTCAACTGTGAAACAGAAATAGTAGTACTAACTCACAAGATTGTAATAAAATTTAAATGAGTTAAAAGATATGAAACAGAATACTATCAGGCACATAGCAAATGCTCAGCCAGTGCTAATTAACATTGCTTTCATTATCATCAAAATAAGGTGTTCAATGAAACCAGTTCCAGGCACATCCATTTTACTGGTTATTTGGACCTTGTCTAATTAGAATATTATGCCAGCATATAACTGTCTCTATATTCCCAGTTACAGGCAAGAATGAGGACACAGACAAATCCTCTTCTTATCTAAGAAAGAAACCGCTTGGGATTGTCTCAATATCATCATTACAAAACCTGTGCTACAGAAAAGCAATAAAGAACACAAATCCACTTTATGAATGGTCAAAATAAATCAAGCCTGTTTTAGTAATGTGTCTGAGTCACCCATGGGACAAATCATTTCACTGCATCTACACAGTCAGTAGTAAGGGGCAAGTCATGACAGAGCCGCTGTAATATTAAAACACGCAGATGTCCCAAAGAGTTTTATCTGGAACAGCGAGTGCTTTTGTGTAAGTCAATTACCAATTTCAGGCAAATCATTGAGGGTACAGTAGATTCTGGAAATTCTTTGAGTCTATTCTGCCTTATCCACAGTGAAAGAGGAGGTGGGGGGAAAATGTGACTTCGTGTAAAATTGTACCCAATTTCCAGGGCACGTGTCCTGTGATATATCTAAAACATAAAGTCCCACAAGATTCCAACTAGGAAAAAAAAAAAAACAGAACCACAAGAAGGAAGTGGCTTGCAATTACTTAAAGGAGCAATGAATGCAAATGTCTAATTGCTAAAAACGAGGAGAAACGCTTAACACATGGCATGAATTCGGCAGTGAAAAGTTCATGGAAAAAATGCCTCCACTGGCATGACGTGGGGTCTGGCTGGTTGCGCCACCTGCAGAGGGCCCGCACGCCGCTGGCATCGCCGCAGGCGCGTGCCGTGTGGGGACAGGAAACCAAGTGCAGGAAAGTATCCAGCTTCCTTGGGGGGAAAATGGCAGTTTCTTCTCTCCTAGTTTGAGCATGACTAAAACGAGGACTCACTGGAAAAGCCCCTGATGCTGGGAAGGATTGGGGGCAGGAGGAGAAGGGGACGACAGAGGGTGCGATGGCTGGCTGGCATCACCGACTCAATGGACGGGGGTTTGGGTGGACTCCGGGGATTGGTGATGGACAGGGAGGCCTGGCGTGCTGCAGTTCATGGGGTCGCAAAGAGTCGGACACGACTGAGCGACTGAACTGAACTGGAAACAAGGACTGTGAAATTCCATTCTGGTGAGTAATCTCTTTGGGTTTGTTTGTTTGGCCATTTGAATACATCCCTCTAAGGACTGCCACTCCTGAGAATATCCGTCCGTGGGTCCATGGATTACTTCATTTATCCATATTTCCCTTAATTGACTACATGAGAACCTTTAAAAATCTAAATAATGCTTGTGAGTAAATTATAATATCTTAATTAAATGTTGCTATTCCCCAGTGCATTAGAGACTGCCTCTTTTTGAACCCCTGCTCATGGAAAAATCTGCTCATCTGAAAACCTGTTAAAGCTTCCTACTTAGAGATAAAGCACTAGTTCACACTTCGGTGGCTCATTCCTTACATATATTTTAAAAGATGAAGAAGTAAAATCTATATTTTAAAATTTGCTTTCATCAAAAAATATTCATTCAATAAATATCCCTGGCAAATATTTTAAAATAAAATAACCATAGTCTGATAAGTTTCTAAAGGCGGATTTTCGCTACATATAATCTAAAAGACATAGTCAAATTAGATGTATGCCTCCTCTAAACTATAAGACTACAATCATTTCATTCATTTTAGCTGAAGTGAGAACACCAAAAGCAGCTATAGTCACTATTATGGATAGTGCTGACTTATTCTAACACATAAAAGGGAGATGTAAAGCAGCCCTACATTATAACCTTCTTTGTCATATTGTCATGCCCAGAACTCCCTGCAAATTCTCCCAAAAGTATTAATTTCCTTCTTAGTGCATCAAATATGTAATAACTGGTACCAAGTGGCTATCAATAAACCTTTAAAGCTCACACATTCAATCATGAATCGTTCATTGATTTCCTTAAGCTATGATTGGCTATGATTCATTTTAAGATATCTAACTGCACCTACTGGCCTTGATTTTCAAACCAACCTCTCCCACCGGAATCTTTAAACGGCTGACTAGCTCCCTCTAGGCTCCTTTGTATACTACACCCCCAGGTCACAGTCAGAGGTTAGGCGCCTGCTGTGGGTTACTCTTCCTCTCTCGGCTAAGCTTATTACGAGGCTCATCAAGATACTGCACTGATCCAAACCCGAGGATGCACCGTGCCAAAACGTAGTGGTGAGGCACTAACACGAAAACCTCCGCTCAGAGTGCTAAACGATAGGGATCAATAGTCAAACGCAATTGCATAAATAACCTCAAAATCTATAAATGACTTTCCCAAGGGAAGGCAGCAAAAGAAAAAAGTTAAGTGTCACACCTATTTTTACTTAGCAGTCTACCCTTTTTACCTGGAATATGTCTGCTGTCTGCATAAGCTGCATATTTCATAAAACAAATGCAGTCAGATTTTAACATTCAAAATCAAATGTGAAGAACAAAAATAATCCTCAAATGAGCCAGGTGCCAAAGTTAGTTCCACAGTGGGCAAAAGGGACATACAGTATAAGCACTTCATTTCACTATAAAATATGTATATTTTTTATATATAGATAGATGGATTTGAATTTTGAGACTCCTTTCCCCCCAAAAAAACCTATTTTGATCTCATTCCAACTTGCCTTTTTATGACTGAAGTACCACTTGTAGATGATACGTATTTTTCAAAATAACATCAAGCCATGTTCTTAACATTAAATTTTTAAAGTTTGCTACCTTGGCCAAAAATTGATTTTAAAATTACATATAATTTGCTGCCAGTGTTTTCACTACTCAGCAGAAGGCTAGGATCATTTCCAAAATGGAACGCCCTGTGTCACTACATACGATAACAAATGTTAGATTTAAGTTGCACATTCTGTACTTCTTCATGATAGGCATTTCAGAAATAAAAACAATCTGAACCCTCTACCTTGGCTGTCTAGTTGTCCCCAGATGTACAGGGTAAATACAGACAATTCCCCTCTTTGGCTGAATAAATTAAAGGTTGGAAGTGAACACAACAGAACTTCACATTTGGAAATGGTATTAGTGACCAGTTAGTTCAACTGTCATTTTGCCCCAAATCGAAGCTATGTTCGTACAAGAACCAAAATTAAAGGCCATGTCCCTTGACCCTCTGTTCTAGGTCTCCATTACACTATATTGCTAGATCTTCTGTCCCCAATACTACATGAACAAGTTGCTCTATTTTAAACTGTACTGTCATTGAACAAATCACTTGAATGTCTTTTTTCTGCCCATCCTCCTCCTTCCCCTATTAATTAAAAAAAGACTTATGTTCTAAATTTGGGGTACAACATAGAGCTAGCTGAAGTCATATATCAAACCCTACCCCTACCGTGAATAGGAAACACTTGGGCACCGAGTCAATTAAAATAAACAGGCCTACTAAATCATAAAGACCTATTTCTTTTCCATGTATTAGAAAAGATAAACAGATTTCAGCAAACTCAGTCTTATAAAAGAAGGTGTGAGCTGAACCTGACATTCTATGATAGTAACAGATGACAAGACAAAATGTGAAAATCACATTCTTGAACTAAACTGTGTAAGAAAAACCCATGGGAAGAAAATGTACTGATGTTAGCTTGGTTGACTTTCAGTATATTACATTTTGTAAAAATTAAAAAAGTATTCAAATCCTCCTAGACCAGCTGGTATATTCTAACCTGATAGACTTTTCTATAATTAGATGCTATCGTGCCAAGTACCTTTGAATCAGCATTTATTTTTACCAATCACATCTAAAAAGTATGGAGTTAAATAACCATGGAAAGGCATGTTCCTATCTTTCTGTCTACTATCAACCAAATGTGATGTACATATATTCATTCAATCATCAGAATAACCCCCTATAAGACAAGTACCGTCCGTGTCTGTTTTAAAGGCATGTGCACTGAGGCTCACAGAGACTATCTTGCCTCTTACTGACTTAATCGTTAACTTGCAAGTAAAAGACCTGGGGTTAGAATTCAGGCAATCTGACACCAGAATATGTGCTCTTATTTAAAAAAACTTTTACTTGATTTACAATGTTATGTTAGTTTTTCACAAAGTGATTCATTTTATATGCATATATATACATATATACACATATATATACACTTTTTCAGGTTATTTTCCATTATAAAGTATTACAAGATACTGAATACAGTTCCCTGTGCTATACAGTAGGTCCTTGTTGTTTACCTATTTTGTATATAGAAGGGTGTATCTGTTAATCTTAGACTCCTAATTTATCCCTCCCTTTCTTTTTCCCCTTCGGTAATCATAAATCTGTTCTCTATGTCTATGAGTCTCTTTCTATTGTGTAAATAAGTCCATTTGCATCATATCTTCAGATTCCACAAATACCATATGATATTTGTCTTTGTCTTATATACCTCACTAGGTAATGATAATATCTAGGTCCATCCATGTTGCTGCAGACATTATTTCATTCTTTTTTATAGCTGTATAATCAGAACCTGTGCTCTTAATTGCTATAGTATGCCACAATAAAAATGAGCTGATGAATATAATTACATTCACAGATATTTAAAATAAATATTTACACAAATGTAAATACATTGTGATGCAATGTAACATAAAAGAGGACAATCTCAATTTTAAATATACGTGCGAAAGCCTCAGAAAGCTCCTGAAGGAGCACAATGAAATAAATCCTTCTCTTTTAACACTGAGCAAATTTAACTAATTGATTCAAATGTCCAATGTCTCTTTTCGCAGTCCAGAGATAATTTCAATTGGTCATTTACCAAATATTCTGAAGAGGTACATTTTGAGTAGTACTCTGAAGTCAGTCAGGCCTTAAAAAAAATTTACAGAAAATAATTGATCAATCCAACTTAAGAGAAAATAATAATAGCACTGAAAAAGTGCATTGAAATTTTCTTCTGTTAATAACCTGAAACAGCATGAAAAATAAAAAGTTACTTTAGCTCTGTCACTTTTAACCTGACTCTAAAAAGTTATTATTGAAACCAACTCTACTCCTCCTTGAAAAGGAAGAAGAGACTAGAAAAGAAAACCCAGCTGTGCGGAGGGATGGACTTGGATGGCTGTTCTCTGTGGATTTCTCAGGGGTAGTAAGAGACAGTACACCTCACTCGTACAGGCTCATCTGTAAGCATTTCATGAAAAATGCTAGATTTGGGCAACCTGACAAGCAACACTGAACACAGAAGCACAAGTTAAGGTGGGACACACAGGAGAAGTCGGGGTCCTGAGGTCTAGTGAGTCTCCCGTCTCCTGTTCTTTGCCCTTATGATATTCTGAATGGCCAGCGCACTTGGGATTCCAAAGCATGGAATCTTGCTGCAGGTTAAAAACCTTAATGACTCAGTCATGCAGCACCTGCTATTGGCTGGTATAACACTGTTACAGTGGAGAATTACAGGATACAGTTAGAGTAGCTTATTCAAAGGAGGCTGACCAGATAATGTTGTCACCATCCTTCCATTAGCAAACAAAATAATGCATGTTGATTATTTAAGCAAGCGAAAATAAAAACAGGAAAAGGTCCCAACATTTGACATTTTAAAATCTGTAAAATTTTTTTACCTCTGAAATGTCTCACCACTAATTATTGCTAAGATTATATGCAGTACAAAGCTAATCCAAGCAAACTCTGAACTTTTAGGTAGATTCAGGTAAACTCGAGAAAGGTAAATAAATACTAAAGGAACATATAGCAAGAAAAATGTAGAAGGATTATACTCACAGTTCATAGTATTTGTCATTGAACAGCCTTTTGAAATCTAGAATCTCTCTTCTTTCTTTAAGAAAGAGACAACGCAATCCATTTTTGCTTTATCGGGTTTTTTATATGTGCATCATTCAGAGCATCACATATTTTTATTTTACCATTAAATTGGTTTAAAATAAATTTCCTCACTAGAAATGTGTGCTCTTATTTAAAAAAAAATGATGAACATGTTGTTCACATATACACTTAACACCTGATAAACTATGGAAGTTGATGATGAAAGTTATTGATTATGAACTATATTCTACCTTAAGTTTCATGATAAAAGTGCTTTCAGTGTTAAGGAGTTCTAGAATCATTAGAATTTCCACTACAACAAGAACATTATTCTAGAGACAAAATGACTTTTTAGAGTGTAGAGATTAACTCAGGATTCTTTGTTAGCAATTTAGCTTCTTCTGACTAATGAACACCTCTAATCAAATGATAACAGGCTTTGAGTTTTAGTTAATATTAACAATGTACCTCCTTTGCATGATGATAGTGATTACACAGTGAAAGGCCCCACTCCCCAAAACTGGATCCAATGATATACAAAAATCAACAAATGTATACAGAAATGTTAACATTAAAAAGTGTTCCACCTGGAATACATAAGGAGGGGAATTTACTGACTGTCTTCCATAGTACTGCTTCTGGTACTGTCTCATCCTTCTTAGCTGTAAGAGATGTTCCTTTTTACTTCTTAAAAACAAAACAAAAAGACAAAATGCACTCTTTCTCTGTAACAGGCTTTCACTGGCATATTAACAAATATCTCCTGCTTGAGTAATGAAAAATTTCAAATATATATACTCTAAAAAATCAGACAGGAGAGAGATAACATGAGTAGCTCTAACCAACTTAGTCCCACCTAGTGGGGAAGGAACATAGGTTTTTAACCTTAAACTGTTGAAACGGAATGTATGGGGGTCCCACCAATTGTAAAGTTCAGCAAGAATTAAAGCATTGTAATTGCACTTGTCAGCACAGAAAGCTTCTTTTAGAAGCTTTATTCCAACTATAATAACTTAGTGTGCCTGCTAGCAAAAAAATTTATGATACAAGCTTCATGCATGATTGATACCATTACTGTTTAAGATGGTCCACCAATCAAATAATACATTCTCAGGGTATGTTTTGCAACCAGAATGGTAAACACTATATAAATGCCTTTTTTGAAGAAGATGTGATGGATTATTTTTCCCATTAGTGTTTCCTACCGAAAAGAAACATCTAATAAAAGTGAATCAGGCAGAAATTCTCATCAGAAAATATCCTATCATCCTGTGTTCTTTATAGTATGCTGAATTAACGAGCAGCTATCCTTACAATTTTTTTTAAAAATAAGAGATTATTATTACACATATATAAGTATATAAACCCAACTAATGATATGTTCAAATGCTTAAAAAACTACCTGGGAATAATGCAAACTCTGAAACATAATCTACTTTAAATCTTAGAAAATCTTCTTTGTATCAGATATGGCACGTGCCTCTTATCTTTCATAATTAAATTTTTGCATTGTGGAATAAATATGGATGAAGTTAAATAATCTCAAAATGGGGGAGAAGCTATTTTTCCATGAACCATTTTTAAACATATATCTTGAAGAAAGAGAAAGATGGAAATTCTAAAATAAAATCTTGGTTAGCAAAATCATAACTTTTTCTCCCATAACAATATTTTATTGAACTGAATGAGAGATTCAAACTATGAACAAATACAAACCCATTTCTGTTTAGGCTCAAAAGGAAAACTAAAATAATCATCAATACACTGATGTTATTCCAATAATATCTGAAAGCAAATCTTAAGACTTTTCCAAAACAGGTAGCCATGAACCCAGGCTCTCCCTTCCTTTTCAGAGTGAGCAAGATAAAAACTAGCCCCTACTTTCAACCACCTCCCCAACACCCCACCCCACCACCATCATCACTACCAACCTGAAGCAATAGGCCCTTCTCTTTATAACCTTATAAATAGCAGCTTGCCGCTTTCACTCCTCTGGTCTATGAACTAATTACTTTTTCATTTCCACATTAAATTATCTCAAGTGTTAGAAACAAAAATCCATCTGTGGCATGCAATTCCAAAAGTTCAAACTGGCAACCAAGCAAAGTGTGGACTTACAATTCCTTTCCTCTTTTTATTCAGAAAAACAAAGTGGTATTTTTCAAAGGATTCTGGTTTGAATTGGGTCTGGGTGTAATGCGATCACACTTAATATTTGCAAAGTTAGCTTTTGATGACGGCTCTTACTTTTTCAAATACTTTGTTTCTCTACCAACCATCACTACATGAAGTCCTAAGAACAGTTCATTCAAAAGCAGAATTATATTCAGAATATGCCCTCACATATACCATTTATTATGCACACTTTGTATAGACTTTGTTCCATGAAACATAGTCAAATACTGTGCAACAGGTTCTGCTGTTGTGTAAACACACACTCCCAACAAAATGACAATAAGCTTTAAAGAGCCAAAAATATAGGGGAAGAAAATCACATTAGTCTTCAGAGACTTAATCATAATTCTTTTGATGTGACAGAAGATCTAACCAAACAGAGTATACTTTGTCTTTACAAAGACAGTAAGCCCTTCTTATCTGTATTCTGCCCTGTGGGTGATACACTCACTAAAAACCAGGTGTCCGGAGGCTCCACTGATGCACTGCGCCTTACTGACTCTGGTGCTGAGTTGATGACAGGAAGGGTACTTTGACAGAGCTCTGACAAGTCCTTATCCTTAAGTTCCCTTTTGCTTTGTGTCTGTTGGTTCCCAAAGCTATCCACGTAAAACAAATGGCAATCTAAATTCTCTCTGTTTTGCCATGAGAGCGTGAAATCCAATTAAAGACACACCTCAGAACTACTACACTGGGTCACATTTATTTGCACTTGGCGGGGGAGGGGAAGAGAAGACACTTTAAAATGAGGCGGCTTTCATGCCCTCTGTGTAGCCAGATCCAGTTACAGTGTATTATGTCTACATGAGAAAAAGACTCTGTCTAGGCAAGTGTTTTATCACCAAGTCATGTTATTAAACAGATCAGGGATTCCCACGCTCTCCTCTAGACTCTTTGATTTTTTGAACGTCCTTTGTTAGGCACAAAACACAGGGAGAAAGATTTCAGGAACAATACCAAGGCAGCGAGCCCAGGATGCCAGGCAGTGAAATCCGTGCTACCCGAGCAGAAGCAGCTTATTTATCACCAACTCAAACTGCTTTTATTGGACTGCCCGTTTGCTCTAGGTAGGCGTTCGCCTCCTTCCTTGGTCAAAAGAACGGACTGGCCACAGTCGCGTCTTTGAGCGCGCAGCCCCGCGCTTTGTGCTGCCGGGGATAACGGATTCTGTCTCCGGCGCATCCATCACCCAAGACGCAGGGAAACTCAACACGGTCCCGGCGGCTGGAAGGGGAACAGTGTGGGCAGAGCCCGGGGGCCGGGGGCTACCGGGATCCAGGGAGCGGACGCGAGGGTCCGGGAGCAGCCCCGGCCAAGGGGAAGGAAGAAAGCCAGGCGCGCTTACCTCCACATTGAAATACTGCTCAGTTCCGCACACGGTAGCACATAAAATCCACAGCAAGGTCTGCAAGTAAAATATCCCCGAGTGGTGCACGAAATCCAGCCGTCTCCCAGTGCCGGAGGCGAGTCCGCTCATAGTGAACCGTGCCCCCGCGGATGGCCGGAATCCCCCGGGCTTCTCGTCTCCCGCCCTCCGGCTTTCCTCCAGAAGTCCGCGGCGCCCGAGGAGCCCGCAGGTTCACCCGACGCCGGGCAGGGGAGGGCACCGCGGCCCCCGCGCCTGGCAGCCCCGGAGCGGCCGCGGCCGAGGCAGCTCAGCAGCGGCTAGCGCTCACCATCCTCGGGGGCCCGTGGCGCCCAGGTTCCCCCGCGGGGCCGCCTCTCGGCTCCGAGTCGCCGCCGCCGCCTCCAGCCCGAGCGCCCGCCGCCCCCGCCGCCGCCGCCGCCTCCAGCTGCGGGCAGGGCCTCGCCGCTCGGCTCCCTCGGCTGCGCCGGCCTCTCCCCGCGCCCTCCGAACGCGCGGCCGCATCTACATAGCTCCGCCTTCGGGGTCCGCCCCGCTCCGGGCGCGGCGCGCGCGCGCACACACAGACACACCCGGACACGCGCGCACACACGCATACACACGCTTCTGCACACGAACACAGACACCCACACACACATCTGCACACGAACACATAGACACGCATCTGCACACGAACACAGACACCCAGACACACATCTGCACACGAACACACAGACACCCAGACACACATCTGCACACGAACACACAGACACCCAGACACACATCTGCACACSAACACAGACACCCACACACACATCTGCACACGAACACACAGACACACATCTGCACATGAACACCCAGACACACATCTGCACACGAACACACACATCTGCACACGAACACAGACACACAGGCACACATCTGCACACGAACACACAGACACACATCTGCAGACAAACACACGGACACACACACACATCTGCACACGAATACACACATACAGACACACATCTGCACACGAACACGGACACACAGACACACATCTGCACACGAACACACACATACAAACATACATCTGCACACGAACACACACATCTGCACACGAACACACACATCTGCACACGAACACACACACATCTGCACACGAACACACACACACCCAACCGGACACTCACACACACAGAGACACACACATCTGCACACGAACACACGCACAACCGGACTCGCGCGCGCGTGCACACACATCTGCACGCGCACACACACATCTGCACACGAACACACACACACAAAACCAGACACGCACGCGCGCGCTTCTTAAAGGAGCCGGCTGGCGCGGGGGAACCGCGACTGTACCCAGCCGAGAGCAGCCCCCCGGCAGAAGGGCCCGAGCGGAAGCGCGGCCGGAGCCCGACACCCACAGCCGACCCCAAGGCGCGCACCGGAGAACCGGGGCGGCCCGCTCCTTGGATCTCCGCCACGCTCTGCCGAGCGCCGAGAAACCTGCACCCTTCCCCTGGCAGGGGCTGGGGGGCTCCGGCGGTGCCCCTGGTGTGGGCTGGGGAGCGGCGCGGCCCGCGGGGCGACCGGCGCCCTCAGTCGGACCGGCCCTGGGAATCCGGGGAGCCCCCGCGCCCCTGCGCGCCGCTGGCCAAGTTTGAGGAGTGGGAGATGGCAAGTCTGGGGCGGCCAAAACTTTGCTGGGGCCCCGGGATCAAGCCTGTGGCCTGCCGCCCCCGCGGGTTCCCTCTGCCATCACGACTGCACCCTGCTTTGGGGGGGCTCCAGGCGGGGGTCGAGACGGAAACCCCGTCTCGGGAAACGGCGGCGGGGGGCTGGGGGCGAGAGGGAAATGCCAGTCAAAGGAAAGGCTGGCTTCCCAAAGATGCTCTGTCCCGGGGGACACAAGGACACCCTGGACCCCAAAGAGGTGGTCCAGGGGTTCACAGAAGGCTGGGCCAGAGGGGCGCGGGCAAGAACCGCGAGGGGGAGCCCGGGGGACAACCGGGGCGGGAAGGAGAGGAGGGCGGCGGGCAGGGGCGGGAGCCCCAACAGGGAGAGGTTGCCGGGAGTGCCAGGAGCTGCGGGCAGGCCGCGGAGGCTGCGGGCAGGCCGCAGCCGCCACCGGCCCCGGGCAGGTGATGGTTTGGCTCCAAGAGGAAGGGGGAGGGAGACAGGCAGGCATCTGTCTGGGGGCCGTGCCAACAACTGCGCTTCTCCGCGGCGGCCAGCAGAGGGGCAGAGGGGCCCACCGGAGAGAAAGGCAGGCCAGGCTGAGAAGGGAGGCTGTGCCAGGCATGACAGCTACCTCGGGGGTGGAAGAAGGAATCGACAAAGCAGATTTCATGGGTGAGCTGGTAGAGAAAGAAGGGGAACTCCAAGAGGTCATGCAGATGGAAAATGTTGAAAAACACCTTGCCAAAAAATTGCATTGGACTGTAATCTTTTGTATCCTAAAGAGAAACACAAAAAAGCTGAGGATTGGGACTTTTTGAGTAATGCTTTAAAAACTCTAGGATATATGATCCTGGCTTTCCCAGTAGTTCAGTTGGTAAAGAATCCGCCTGCAATGCAGGAGACTCCGGTTCGATTCCTGAGTCTGGAAGATGCCCTGGAGAAGGGATAGGTTACCCACTCCAGTATTCTTGGACTTCCCTTGTGGTTCGGCTGGTGAACAATCCGCCCGCAATGAGGGAGACCTGGGTTCAATCCCTGGGTTGGGAAGATCCCCTGGAGATGTGAAAGGATTCCATGGACTGTACAGTCCATGGGGTCACAATTCCATGGACTGCAGTCCATGGGGTCACAAAGAGTCAGACATGACTGAATGACTTAAAAAAATAAAAAATGACCCTCCCAATTTGATTCACCTCTCTCAGGGAGCCTGTCCTGACAATCCAGTCCGTTCTGTGCACAGCATGTCCTGACAACAAAGAATTTTGAAGAAAAAATACTTTATGTTGTGTTTTTATGTTTAAAATCTGCAGAGTGTTTCCACACACAGTATCCCATTTAATTCCCACAAACATCCCTGAGGCTTTTGTTTTCATCTCACAGATGGAGAAAATGATGGTAATAAAAGATAACTTTCCAGCAGATCATTCAAGTGGCAGAATTCAGACCTGAGTTTTCTGACTCCCAGTTCTGTGCATTTCTCAATACACTCCACTGACTTTCCATATAAAAATCTATAATCTGCTCTTAACAGTTGCACAACCCACAGGTTAAATGACTTACATAAGTGAACAATTAGAAGGCAACATGAAAGCAAGATCATTATGTAGAAGGTATAAGGAGTTGTATAAACCTTATACCTTACACCAATATGAAGTAACTTCTATATATTGGTATACTTTATATCAATATAAAGTAACAAAATGTGATGGGAAATATCAATAAATTAAGAACTGTTTTCATGTATACATTATATCCAGCAAAGTACAAAATTTAAGAGGGAAGAGATACAGAAAAAAAAAAGTTCATGTTCTTTTTCTAACCCTTGAGATAGCATTGAAGGAAGAGAGGTAAAACAAACTTACACAGCATTTACACAGTTCTAAATGGTAACATCCTTACTAAACGAGCGGGAATATTAGAAGACTTGATCAAAGAGGTAGAATGTAAGTTAAATGCTGCTGGGCTATCAACAAGAAGGGATTTCTCACTGCAAGCAATCTGTTTGTCCAAATATTTGAGCTCAGAACAGAGAAATACATTAACAGAGTATTGATGAAAGGCAAGATATAGAGAAGGACTTACAATGTAATATTTAGTTAACATTTGGTTAAATTAGCAAACGAGGATTACTAAAATATTTTATACAAGAACGGGTATTTAGGGAAGATTATCTTATAATGCATAAGTGATGCATAAAATCGGCCATAGGGAGGACTGGGTGCAAAGACAGTTAAAACAGTGTCTCAGGCCAACTGTGAAAATGTAATGGCCTGTCCTAGGGCGGTGTCCTTGGAGACCCATCCTAAGGGAACTGAAAGTAGGCAATACTAAACTGAAAAGATAATCTCAAATTAGTGATTAGTAACATTGACACTTTAAAAAAAATATGTTAAAATTCATTAGTGAGCATTCAATGAGCAATGAATAAATGAATGTACTAAAATGAATGAATATTCAATTCTACAATACAGAAATAATAATGTAATTATATTTTATGGAGTAAAGACTCAAGATAATTACATATGCAAGATGCTATAGAACAAAGTAGAAGAAGTAGTTGATTTTCCCTGAGGTCTTTGGACAGTACATCACAAAAATAGTTGTTCTCAAATGGTATCTTGAAGAAAGAGTAGCAATTTAATGGGCAGGTAAGAGAAGGAAGGATATTGCAGACCTGTGTGCAATGGAGGTAAAAGATCTGGGGAGCTACAAATAGTTTGTCACCACTGGAGGCCAAGGTTAAGGTCAGAAGTTGCATGGTTGTACATAGATCAGATCAAAAAGAGTCTTGAGTTCCGTTTCAGGTGTTTTCTTGTTCAGTCACTCAGTCGTGTCCAAATATTCGCAATTCCATGGACTGCAGCTGCCAGGCTTCCCTGTCCTTCACCATCTCTTGGAGCTTGTTCAAACTCCTGTCCATTGAATCAGTGATGCCATCCAACCATCTCATCCTCTGTTGTCCCCCTTCTCCTTCTGCCTTCAGTCTTTCCCAGCATCAGGGTCTTTTCTAATAAGTCGTCTCTTCACATCTGGTGGCCCAAGTTTTGGAGCGTCAGCATCAGTCTTTCCAATGAATATTCCGGATAGATTTCCTTTAGGATTGACAGAGTTGACTTCCTTTCTGTCCAAGGGACTCTCAAGAGTCTTCTCCAACACCACAGTTCAAAACCATCAGTTCTCCAGCACTCAGCCTTCTTTATGGTCCAGCTCTCACATCCACACATGGCTACTGGAAAAACCAGTTTTGACTAGACGGACTTTTGTCAGCAAAGTAACATCTCTGCTTTTTAATACACTATCTAGGTTTGTCATAACTTTTATTCCAAGGAGCAAGCATCCCTTAATTTCATGGCTGCAGACACCATCTGCAGTAATTTTGGAGCCCAAGAAAATAAAGTCTGTCACTGTTTCTATTGTTTTCCCATCTATTTGCCATGAAGTATTGGAACTTGATGCCATGATCTTTGTTTTTTGAATGTTGAATTTTAAGCCAACTTCTCATTCTCCTCTTTCACTTTCATCAGGAGGCTCCTTTAGATTCTTTCACTTTCTGCCATTAGGGTGGTGTCATCTGCATATCTGAGGTTATTGATATTTCTCCTGGCAATCTTGATTCCAGCTTGTGCTTTATACAGCCTGCATTTCAGGCTTTAGACTTTTCTTTAAATAAATTCTTAGGAGAAGATAATTGAATTTTCACTACCTCTGTTGTATACTTTGCTAATGCTATGGAAATAGTCATGATCTAGAAGGTTTTGTATTTTTTCCTTCATATGCTCCATTAAGCATTTAATATCTATGATCTTATAAACCTGATAACAATTCTCCATATTGACTCATCTACATACATATGGACCAATAATCATTTTCTTTATCTGGTGATTTATTATTTCATTTCTCACCTGTTGAACAGGTTTATCTTTCAAAGGGTAGAGTTATGAAGAAGTTTCTATTCTCCTGTCTTACTAGTGTGAGCTTCTGAGTTGGTGGTCTTCTTGAAGAAGGACTTGTTTTCCTATCCATAGTAAGTTAAGATATAAAATATCACCCTTCCTTTTATAGTGTTAATGAAATCTTGACTCAAACTCTTTTCTCTCACGCTGTGTGGTTTCTGTCAAATACTTTCTTCCCACAATTTCACAAAGCTAATGAACAATCTCCAAATTACATCTGAACAAAGAACCGAAGAGAGAAAACGAACAGGGAAGTCAGAAGAAGTGAGTCATTGCCCCTGGTGAAGGTTACTAGCGATTCAATATTCCATGGGAGAGAAATGGTCTGAGGAAGGAGATGGTATAACTCTCAAGAAGCGAATGACAGGTACTTCAAAGTGAGCGTTTGAGTGGCATGCTGTGATGTGTGAATAATTATAGCTGCCTAAAATAGCATTGGAGGTAAATAATATATTACAACCACTATTGAACCATATTTCTTAATAAACTAGAGCTTTAGAAAAGACTTTCATACCTTTGTAAAGTTACATAAACTTGTTCTTTCTTCTATCATATCAATTAACACACTTTCTTCCCTACTTCTAACAGCTGAATCTACAGTGTTGCTTTTTTTTAATCCAGAGACTATTGAATTCATACTGAGCTATGGGCATCTCTCATGCATCTTCTTTTTTTTCAGGGGCATGCATGTGTAGAACAATCATTTAAAACCTTGTTATTTGAGGCATGCTTCTTGGGGGAACCTGAAGTTCTGAGAACTTGTCAAAATTGTGGAATCTCCGGCTACCCCAAGATCCCCCATGATCTATGCTGCTGTTGTTCAGTCACCAAGTCGTGTTCAAATCTTTGTGACCTCAGGACTGCTCACATCAGGCTTCCCTGTCCTTCACTATCTCCCAGAATTTTCTGAAATTTACATCCATTGCGTCAGTGATGCCATTCAACCAACTCCTCCTCTGTCTCCCCCTTCGCTTGCCTTCAGTCTTTCCCAGCATCAGGGTCTTTTCTAATGAATCAGTTTTCCACATCAAGTGGCCAAAGTATTAGAGCTACAGCTTCAGCATCAGTCCTTCCAATGAATATCCAGGGTTGATTTCCTTTAGGATGGACTGGTTTCATCCCCTTGCTGTCCAAGGGACTCTTAAGAGTCTTCTCCAGCACCACAATTCAAAAGCATCACTTCTTCAGCTCTCAGCCTTCTTTATGGTCCAGCTTTCACATCTATACATGACTACTGGAAAAACAATAGTTTTCACTGGGTGGACCTTTGTCCACTGAGATGACTTTGCTTTTTAATATGCTGCCCAGGTTTGTGATAGCTTCCCTTCCAAGAACAAACATCTTTTAATGCCATGGCTGAAGTCACCATTCATAGTGATTTTGGAGGCCAAGAAAATAAAATGATCCATACACAGGGTAAAATGGAGAAGTTGCTAGCTATTATCACAGTCTGTGAAGATAGTATGATTGTTTCCATTTCCTTCACTGATTTATGCTCTCGTTTCACCTCCACAGCTATGAGTGTTTTCAAAAATATTTGACTTTATGCTCATTTATTTGTTCATTTGTCCTCTTCTAAACATTCATCAACCACTGTAAACTACCAAGCAGTTAAGGTAAATGTGAAGTGAGTTAAGATATACCACCTCAGTTGGTTAGGATCTAAGACAGATGAAATGAAATCTTGGCTTTAAATTTGTTTTCACATGGGTTCATTATCAACATAAGGAGACAGCTATCAGTATGAAACTTAAAAATAAGATTTGATGCAAGCGAGTGGAGATAACCTCCAATGTCCCCTTATTATTCTTCGTCATGGAGTATCTGAAGTTTGGAGGTGCAAGGTAACTGGGGAGTCTTGGGAACACGCCAGTTGAAAAAAGAAAGGAAACAGTGGCTACGCAGCCATTTCATGCCATAGGCTCTGGGGGGAGCCTTGCCTGTGCTCACAGTTATGTCATCACCCTGTGAGTCCGTTCCTCCAGCACGTCAGGTGTATTTTTCCCACGTACTTTGGGACACATACCAAGGTTTGCAAAATCTCAGAGTCTGATGCTGCTCCCCTCTACCATCTCTTTCAGAAAGTTTTGTCTGTTACTTCCACCCTGGTAATTTTCATATCTCCAGGCTGGAACTCAACCCGATGGCCTAGAATTAATTTCATCACTCTCACTTAAAACTGAGCATGTTCAAACAAGTTCAGCACTCTTTCCTTACATAACGTGCCCTCTACTTTCCCCGTTTCAACATGGGCCAACTTTGCTACTGAACCTTGGACACGCTTTGGCTCTGACACTAGTTCACACTCTGCACTGAATCGGGCACCAGGCGCTGGCATGTCTGCTGGTCCAGCCCTGCCGTGATGCAGTTCCTCGCCTGCACCTGCAGCTTATTGCTGTTCATGCCCTTTTCACTCCCCTGGCGTTTTATGCCAACCACTGCGGTCATCTCCAACGTGCTGTACGCGCAAATGTTCTTTGTGGCCTCCAATTGTTCTTCCTGCCTGTCCATTGAAACCACCCCTTTTTACTAGGCTTGCATATCATTTTCAACATGGACGCGGCATTTATATGTTGAAAGGAAATTTTTTAGAGTGTTCTTCTTCAAATTCCTCCTTATACGGAAGAGGAGACTGAGGCTCGGTGAGGTTAAGTCACATGCCTAGCAGACAAAGGTTAAAAAAAAAAAATACATGTATTCTGACCAAGTCACAGCTGATTGCATTTTTTAAAAAAGAAGATTCATTATAAACTACTTCAATATGCAGGAAAACACTGTGAACAAACAACTTAGTTTAAGAAATAGTTTTGTTGCTATTTCACTCATGCCTTATAAATAGTTATAGTAGAATGGAATTGAATAATATTGTGTGGAGTATCAGACTTATCACATGTAAATGTTTAAATGCTAAACAATATAAGGTATCATTATTGCATGTGACTATTGCATGTTATATATATGCAACCAGGCAGAAAAGACTCATTTGAGACTCCAATTAATAAAAGAAATGAACAAAAAAGAGTTAAAAATGTTCAGAGTGAAGACACAGTAAAGAACATTCCTAATAGGTTATACTGGAGAGGAACGAGTACTGTATATTTAACTAGTTTTAATATAAATGATAAAGGTTTTCATTTCTTAGCAAAAGAAAAGGAGCTTTAGAATGGCAGTTTTTAACATTGTTATCAAAATATAATTAATCCCTTTTGAACTATTACTTATTATATTAAATGTACTTTTTATTAGTTCATAGGCAAAGAAAAGGAAATGGAAAGCAGAATGGAAATTAAATTGACATCCATAAAAGCCATAAGATCACAATAAAAATGTATGACACAGAAGTGAATATTCTATATTAAATTAGAGGCATTGCCTTGGAATTAAAGTTAGGGAGTTCAGAAAATCTTTCATGAACTAATTTCCGGCAGTAATTAGAAACTAAATATCTTCAGTTGAAATGTTCTTCTTCTACAACAAAAACCAAAAATAAAAGTGATTTAACCCATAACAATATAGTTATAACTAGAGGAAAGACAGTAATAGAAAGACGAGAAAAGATATAGAGTAATTTTAGTTCTACTATATCTAGTGCTTCCATTGTGTGTTTCTTCATTTTGAAATGATTTAGCTTCACTTAATGGCAACCCTCTCCAGTATTCTTGCCTGAAAAATCCCATGGACAGAGGAGCCTGGCAGGTTACAGCCGTGGGGTTGCAAAGCGTCAGACACAACTGAGCAGTTAACACAGACACACACAACTTGATTTATCTTTCATTTCCTTTATGCTGGAGTAGGAAGAATAATTCATACGTTGCTTATTACTATTAAGAAACTGAATAAAGTAAACTTCATGGTCCACTACCTCTTTCACTCTAACTTACTTTTCCTCCCTTTGTTGAAGAAGAAGACATTTTAATGGTCAAGTTAGTCTAAAAGACAGTTACTATCCACACATTGATAACCCCCCCAAAAGATTCACTTTCCCTGTCATATGTATTAAATGTTGCCATTGTTTTATTAATATCAGCAAGATATATCATTCTGTTTACATTGGACTAGGTGTGTTTTTATGTCATTCACAAGGTCAAAAATAAATGGCTCCTTCACTATAAATTGTAATCAATGTCAGGGAATATGGAGGCTTACAAGAATTTATTTAGTCCTTTAAAAAGTGGCTATGGTCATTTTAAATGAGCCAAGAATTACAGAACTTCTGTTTATATAATCAAAATCTAAGCAGTGTGATTCAATTTAAGAGCATTAGTCAGTGTAAGTAAGTAGGTATTAGTCAGTATAGGAATTTGACACTATAGTTATTATAATACTTAATCATTTTTGGTAAAATATGTGGCTATTCTATGTAAGATTAAAGCTTATCCCCCAAAAGTCTTAAAATGAATTAGAAAAAATTATCTGATTTTTTAACCAAATTTTTATCTTTGATATCAGATATCATCATAAATTTCTAAGTAAAATCATCTTCCCAAGAAATTTAAAAAAAATGTTTTATGACTTGGTTTAGATTCTTATAGTTTCCATAGGACAACCAAATACACTGCACACAGATACAGTTTGTTACAGTAAAAATTCTAGAACAAGAATATATACATATATGTATGCATAATAATGCTTTCAGAATTCTGCCTGTATAAATGTTACATCTGCACAAACCAATTTTTAATTACTTACTTTTAGAAAATTCTTAGTGTAGTTAACTTAAAGATAAATTTTATTTTCTATTTTTAAAGAATCCTACTCAATTGATTGTTTTGCCTTGGAAAATAAGACAATGAAGTTAGTCGGATATTGTTTACATGAAATTTTGATTAATGTTTAATTTTTAATTAAATGAACTGGAACTAAACTTCATAGAACTGTGAGGACTGAACTGTTAATCTAAACTTTATAGATTGGGAAGGCAGTGGGTGCTCTTACCCAATGAAAAAATTAACTATTCCTAATTTATAGTCATTCAACACTCTTGAAGACATACAGGAATGGAAATTTTACTACAAAGCAAAATATTCAATGATGTTCCCAAGTGCATATGACCTTCGGCATTTTGATCAACTTGTCTAAACTAAAATTGCATAGTTTTTCATACCTAAAATTATTTTGAATCATATTAAATATATGTAACACCCTATCAGAAGCCATTCAAATACCTCCATTTTAAAATTAAAACTCATAAGATTGGATACTGATCAGGAAAGGAAAAATGTATTTGATATTTGCTGATGAAACTACAATTGGTTTCAATAATCCATAAATACAGTTCCCATAAAACAATAAATTTCAAGGTTTCTGGGTACTTTAGGTTGTTCATTTTCCTATCTGTGATTTGAATCTTCTCTACAATGTACCCGAGTTTGGTTTTTAAACTCTATTATTAATCATAATTATTTAAATATTTATGAGCTCTTACTCAAATGTCATACTAAAATTGAATGTGAAGTGTTGTTCTCTGTTCAAATGAAATCTATATTTTCAGAATATTGTTACATTTCTTGATCCTCAGTTATTATAATAAAGTTATTAAACTCAATTTTAATAACTTCTCAAATTGTATTTGTCATTGATATATATACTTAGCTATGCCTTAACTTTAATTAGAATATAGGACTTTTTTCTTACCTCTTTGGGTATGAATATATTCTGTAGAGGATAAGATTAATACCTTCCTTCAAGAAAGGTATAGACTTACTTTAATTCGTTTTAAGTCCCTATACAAAACCACACATTTCTGCTCTCTTTTCCTGTTATAGTAAATATTGTGGCCTTTTAATAAGGAGGCACTGGTGGATACTGGGAAATGCACTGAGATGGTACTCTAAAGACTTTTCTTAGTTCTAGCTCTGGCAATAAATAGCCAATAAAATTTAGCAAGCCTGTAAATCATTCTTTGCTCAATATGTTCTTTTCTTTTCCAGAAGGCTTTTTACTTTGTGTGGGGGTATAGACAGTTAACAAGGTTGTGATAGTTTCAGGTGAACAACAAAAGGACTGAGCCGTACAGAGACATGATTGTTCAATATATTCTGATTGTCAGATGAAGAATTTGAATCAGATACTTTCTGGAGTATTCTAAACTTCTCAACGTCTGTGAATATATAAATTTATGTTAACTCAAAGTCATAATTGATATCTGTTTTTCTTAGAAATCAAAAATTAAAATTTATTACTGTATACTAGATATAAATGTAATCTATTTTTCTGTTAGTTTATTAATAGTAAGTTTCATAACCTGCCTGTACTAAGTACATCAAAGTATATTTTATATTACCCAGAATTAAATGCAGAGGAACACGTGGATTAATGTAATAGTAAGGTGAGCCTTTATACCTACGTGAGGCTTCTTGGCTAGAAGCTGTTCCATGTGTGGGGGTGCGGGGGTGTCCGTGTACGCCCGGTACGTACACTTGGCTTGACCACTAGGGGTCATCATAATGTACCTGTCCGAGAAAAGGAGGACTTGGAAGCCTGTCAGTGACTCTGCGTGTGTGTGTGTGTGTGTGTGTGTGTGTGTGTGTGTGTGTGTGTGTGAGACTGTGACTCTGTGTGTGTGTGTCTGTGTGTGTGTGTGTGACTGTGACTCTGTGTGTGTGTGTGTGACTGTGACTCTGTGTGTGTGTGTGTGTGTGTGGCAATGCATGATAATCACTTTCTTTATGGATTATATAACTCAAAAGAGCACTCCTGTTTAAAAATAGATTTCCATGTTGACTTATATGTGAAATTCTACCATGAGAATTACTTATATGGAAAGAGAAAAAAATTATGTTTTGTTTCCCATTCCCTATACAGTTGCATCTGATTTAGCATCTGTTTCATGAAAATCTTCCTGTATTTAGCTTTTCTTCTATATTATCAGTTGCTCAAGGATGGCAATAAATTTCTAAATGTTTTGGAATAAGTTAGTATATTGGCTCAATATAAGGTAGCTATTTACCTATTTGTAAATAAACGTTTCCATTTTTAAGTCCAATAAAATAAATTAGAGATAGGTTATAGTAAATAATATATTCGATTATTTCTGTAAAACTGAAAATAGTTTTATTGTGACAGGTATTACACATCATAAGGAGTTTTATCATGTTAAATTTGGCAAATTTTAATTTTCCAGATGTAAATGTTGTTCACATCTCCCTGGTGGATAACTGACATAGTTTAACATTCAAAATCATGAAATAATTTTAACACTTAATGATTGAAAAACACATTTATCAAGGCGGTAAGAAATACTTGGGTCACAATTGCCAAATTTAGCAAACATCAACAAAAATATAGTTAAATGTGAATCTCAGATAAACAGCAAATATATTTTAGTATATCCCATGTAATATTTGTGACATACACTAAAGAATTCTCTGTTGTTTATTTGAAATTCAGATTTGACTGGGTATCTTCTTGGCCTTATTGGCCAAAGGATTTGCTTATTTTTTTCTGTAAGATGGCCCTAGTAGCCCTCACCTGTCTTTAACTTCACTTGAAATAAGTTTGTTAGATTGTATGGTGACAGCTGTCATACCGGCGTGGATTAAGAAAACTTATCAAAGTCAGTGAGTTTTGTGTAGCCATTTTAATATTGAAGATGGAAGAAAAAGCAACATTTGGGGCATAAGTTATGCTTTATTATTTCAAGAAAGGTAAAAGCACAATTGAAACTCAAAAAGGATTTGTGCAGTGTACGGTTTGCAAAGTTTTGTGCTGGAGATTGGTGCCGGACGACGCTCCACAGTTAGGCAGACGAGCTGAAGTTGATGCTGATGAGGTGGAAACAATACTGACAGCAGTCAGGGGTACACGGAGCAGGACAGAGCCAGCGTACTCAAAGTACCCAAATCAAGCACCGAAAATCATGTGCACCGCCCCAAATATGCTAGTCACTTGGATGCTTGGATTCCACAGAAGTTAAATGAAAAAACTTCCTTGACTGTATTTCAGTATGCAGTTCTCTCCTTAAATGTAATTAAAACATTCCATTTTAAAAACAAATCACGATGGGTAATGAATATTGGATCCTGTACAATGATATGAAATGGAAGAGATTGTGAAGCAAGTGAAATGAACCCCTACCAACCACAGCAAAGGACGGTCTTCCTCTAAAGTATGTGATGTTGTGTATATGGTGGGGTCAGAGGGGAATCCTCTATTATGAATTCCTTCTGGAAAACCAAATGATTAATTCCAACAAGTACTGGCTCCAAAATAGACCAACTAAAGGCAACACTTGAGAAAAAGCTTCCAGAATTAGTCAACAGAGAACACATAATCTTCCATCAGGACAAATCAAGACTTCATGTTTCTTTGATGACCAGGCAAAAACAGCTACAATTTGACTGGGACGTTCTGATTCATCTGCTGTACTCACCAAACATTGTACCTTCAGATGTCTATTTATGTCATTTTTTCTGGTCTTTATAAAATTCTCTTAACAGAAAAAATGTCAGTTCCCTGAAAGTCTATAAAAGGAAGCTGAAACAGTTCTTTGCTCAAAAAGATAAACAGTTTAGGGAAGATGATGTTATGAAGTTGAGATTTGTACATTATTTAATAAAATTCTCGGAGAAAATGAAAACTGTCTTTTATTTTTACTTAAAGAAAAAGCAGCAAATTTTGGCCAACCAAATATTTCATATGGCAAATGTTTTTAGTGTATAAATATATGCAATTAAGTAAAGTTTCCTTCCCCCGTGGCTCAGCCGTAAAGAACCTGCCTGCATTGCAGGAGACCCGGTTTCATTCCCTGGGTCAGGAAGATCCCTGGGAGGAGGGAATGGGAACCCATTCCAATATTCTGACCTGGAAAATCCCATGGACAGAGAAGCCTGGCAGGTTATGCTGCATAGGGTCACAAAGAGTTGGACATGACTGAAGTGAATGAGCACACAAAAGTGAAGTTATTTCTAAACTATATATACATATAAAATTTTATTATAAAATATACAAAAAAATAAAAAGAGCTATACAAAAAAGATCTTAATGACCAAAAAAACCATGAGGGTGTGATCACTCACCTAGAGCCAGACATCCTGGAGTCTGAAATCAAGTGGGCCTTAGGAAGCATCACAATGAACAAAGCTAGTGGAGGTGATGGAATTCCAGCTGAGCTATTTCAAATCCTAAAAGATGCTGCTGCTGCTAAAGTGCTGCACTCAACAAGCCAGCAAATTTGGAAAACTCAGCAGTGGCCACAGGACTGGAAATCATCTTTTAGGATTGCATTCCAGTCCCAAAGAAGCGCAGTGTTCAAACTATGACACAATTGCACTCATTTCACATGATAGCAAAGTAATGCTCAAAAATCCTTCAAGCTAGGCTTCAGTAGTTTGTGAACTGAGAACTTGTAGATGTACAAGCTGGATTTATAAAAGGCAGAGGAACCAGATGTCAAATTATCAACATCTGTTGGATTATAGATAACACAAGTGAATTCCCAAAAAACATTGACTTCTGCTTCATTGACTATGCTCAATGTTTTAACTGTGTGGATCACAACAAATTGTGAAAAATTCTTAAAGAGATGGGAGTACCAGACCACTTTACCAGCCTCCTGAGAAATCTCCTGAGAAATACACAGGTCAAGAAGGAACAGCTAGAACTGGACATGGAACAACAGACTGGTTCCAAATAGGAAAAAGAGTAACTCAAGGCTGTATATTGTCACCCTGCTTATTTCACTTATATGCAGAGTACATTATGAGAAACGCTAGGCAGGAGGAAGCACAAACTGGAATCAAGATTTCCAGGAGAAATATCAATAACCTCAGATATGCAGATGATACCACCCTTATGGCAGAAAGTGAAGAAGAACTAAAGAGCCTCTTGATGAAGGTGAAAGATGAGAGTGAAAAAGTTGACTTAAAACTCAACATTCAAGAAACTAAGATCATGGCATCCAGTCTTATCACTTCATGACAAATAGATGGGGAAAAATGGAAACAGTGACAGATTTTATTTTCTTGGGCTCCAAAATCACTACAGATGGTAACTTCAGTCATGAAATTAAAAGATGTTTGTTCCTTGGAAGAAATTCTATGACAAACATAGATAGCATATTAAAAAGCAGAAATATCACTTTGCCAACAAAGGTCCAATAATCAAAGCTATGGTTTTTCCAGTAGTTGTGTATGAATGTGAGAGCTAGACATGAAGAAGGCTGAACGCTAAAGAATTGGTGCTTTCAAACTGTGGTGCTGGGGAAGACTCTTGAGAGTTTCTTGGACAGTAAGGCATTCAAACCAATCAATCCTAAAGGAAATCAACCTGAATATTCATTGCAAGGACTGATGCTGAAGGTGAAGCTCTAATACTTTGGCTGCCTGATGGGAAGAGCTAACTCATTGGAAAGACCCTGAGGCTGAGAAATATTGAGGACCGGAAGAGATGAGGTGACAGAAGATAAGATGGTTGGATGGCCTCATCAATTCTATGGACATGAGTTTGAGCAAAGCCCAGAGATAGTGAAGGACAGAGAAGCCTGGTATGCTGCAGTCTGTGGGGTCACAAAGAGTTAGATATGACTGAGTGGTTGAACTACAACAAAATGGGGGAAATTAAAAAAAAAATCCCTGTGTGCAGAAAACTGTAAGACACTGATGAAACAAATAAAGGTGACATAAAGCGATGGAGAAAAAGTTCATGTTCTTGGATTGGAAGTATCAATATTGCGAAAATGACTACAGTAACCAAGCAATCCACAGATCTGATGAAATCTCTATCAAATTACCAGCGATATTTTTCATATAATTAGAAAAAATTTACAGTTTGTTTAGAGATGCAAAAGACGTTGAATAGCCAAATCAATCTTGAGAAAGAAAAGTGAAACTAGAGCAATCAGGCTCCCTGACATCGAATATACTACAAAGCTACAATCATCAAAATAGTATGGTACCAAGAGAGTCAATTCCTAGGTAGGTTGATAAGAAGCCCAGGGTCCTGGAGGAGTGGAAATGAGTCTGGGGTTCTCAAGGAGGGTGTTGGGGTCTGGAGTTCTCAAGAAGAAGAAAAGGACAAACTTCTGTTTTTCTACATTCCTTCATCTTAATCACATAAGACATTTTTTTTTCTTTAGTCCCAGAGCTAATGGGACTCAACTCATCTTAAACTCTGTACTAAAGATTATATAACAATTATATCTCCTGACTGAGGACATGTTTCTCCTTCTTGAGAATCTTCTGACTAATCCTGTCATCTTAAAATGATGACAAAGACTTGGTAAGATCTTTCTATTGTTAGTTCTAATCATGTTATCTTAAAATGTATATTGTGGGAGTGGGTCTGGTAAGACCTTTACAACCTTGAGACATTGTTTTGATCTACTGTAATAACCAATTGAAAAAGTACACAGCTACCTTGCTAAAACTAGCAAGGAGGGGCACTCTGCCCCCCTTCTCACTTCTGTGTCAGAAGCTTTCTCTGTTCCTCTTTCACTTTAATAAAACTCTGCTACACAATAGCTCTTGAGTGATCAAGCAAGGTCTCTGGTCCCAAAGGTAAATCTTCTTCTTCAGAGATCAGGAATCTGACATTGTTCACTGTAAGCTGGCATAAATACAGAAATATAGATAAATGTAACATGATAGAAAGCCCAGACATAAAGCTATGCACCTATGGAACAACAGACTGGTTCCAAATAGGAAAAGGAGGACATCAAGGCTGTATAATGTCACCCTGCTTATTTAACTTATATGCAGACTACGTCATGAGAAACGCTGGGCTGGAGGAAGCACAAGCTGGAATAAAGATGGTTGGGAGAAATATTAATAACCTCAGATATGCAGATGACACCCCCTTATGGCAGAAAGTGAAGAAGAACTAAAGAGCTTCTTGATGAAAGAGGAGACTGAAAAAGTTGGCTTAAAGCTCAACATTTGGAAAACTAAGATCATGGCATCTGGTCTCATCACTTCATGGCAAATAGATGCGGGAACAGTGGAAACAGTGGCTGACTTTGTTTTGCTGGGCTGCAGAATCACTGCAGATAGTGATTGCAGCAATGAAATTAAAAGACACTTACTCCTTGGAAGAAAAGTTATGACCAACCTAGATAGCATATTAAAAAGCAGAGACATTACTCTGTCAACAAAGTTCCGTCTAGTCAAGACTATGGTTTTTCCAGTGGTCATGTATGGATGTGAGAGTTGGACTATAAAGAAAGCTGAGCATTGAAGAATTAATGCTTTTGAACTGTGGTGTTGGAGAAGACTGTTGAGAGTCCCTTGGACTGCAAGGCAATCCAACCAGTCCATTCTAAAGGAGATCCGTCCTGGGTTTTCATTGGAAAGACTGATGTTGAAGCTGAAACTCCAATACTTTGGCCACCTGATGCGAAAAGCAGACTCATTTGAAAAGACCCTGATGCTGGAAAAGACTGAGGGCAGGAAGAGAAGGGGAAAACAGAGGATGAGATGGTTGGATGGCATCACCGACTCGATGGACATGAGTTTAGGTGGACTCTGGGAGTTGGTGATGGACAGCAAGTGATGCTGGCATGCTGTGATTCATGAGGTCGCAAAGAGCTGGACACGACAGAGCGACTGAACTCAACTGAACCTATGGTCACCTTGTCTTTGACAAAAGAGGCAAAAATATAGAATGGAGAAAATAGAGCCTCTTCAATAAGTGGTGCTCAGAAAACTGGACAGCTACATATAAAAGAATGACATTAGAATACTTCCTAACACCATACACAAAAATAAACTCAAAATGGACTAAGGACTTAAATATAAGTCCAGTCACTATAAAACTCTTCGTGGAAAACACAGGTAAAACACTCATAAGTTGCAGCGATCCTTTTGGACCATCCTCCTATATTTAAAAAAAAATTTAATTGGACCTAGTTAAAATCTTTTTTACAGCCAAAGGAACAATACACAAAGCAACAAGACAACCCTCAAAATGGGAGAAAATATTTGCAAATTAAGCAACTAACAGGATTAATCTCCAAAGTACACAAGCTGTTCATGCAGTTCACTAGAAAAAACAAACAATCCAATCAAAAAATTGGGCAGAAGACCTAAACAAAGATTTCTGCAAGGGAGTTATTCTGTTTTGCTGTTTAGTCTCTCAGTCATGTCCAAATCTTTGCTACCCTGTCCATGGGATTTTTCAGGCAAGAATATTGAAGGGGCTGCCATTGCCTCCTCCAATGGATCTTCCTGACCCAGGGATTGAACCCACATCTCCCTCATTGCAGACAGATTCTTTACCCACTGAGCCATTGGGGAAACCCTATAGAAATCATACAGATGGCCAAGAAACACATTGCAAGATGCTCAAAATCACTCATTACTAGAGAAATGTAAATCAAAACTACAATGACGTATCACCTCACACCAGTCAGAATGACCATCAACAAAAGTTCTATAAAAAATGTTGGAAAGGGTGTGGAGGAAAGGGAACACTCTTGCATTATTGGTGGGAATGTAAATTGGTATAGTCATTATGGAGAACAGTATAAAACAGTATGTTTCCCTTAACAAATTAAGAAAAAACAACCATATCCCCAGTAATCCCACTACTGGGTATATACCCCAAGAAAACCACAATTTAAAGGATGCAGTACCCCAGCGTTCATTTCAGCACTGCAATAACCAGGACAGGGAAGCAACCTAAATGTTCATCTATGGATGAATGGGAAAAGATGCAGTACATTTATACAATGAAACATTACTCAGATATAAAAAGGAACTAAATTGATTATTTGTAATGCTGTGGATGAACTTAAACTCTGTCATCCTGATTGCAGTAGGTCAGAAAGAAAACAACAAATATCATATATGAACATGTATATATGGAATCTAGCAGATTTTACTGATGAATCAGTTTGCAGTGTAGAGACAGAGACCTAGATGTAGATATAGAGAACAGACTTGTGGACCCAGGGAGGGAAGGAGAGTGTGGAAAGAATTGACAGAGCTGCCTTGGCAAATGTCCACTACCAGATACAAGATAGATAGTTATTGAGAAGCTGCTGGATAGCACAGGGAGCTCTGCTCAGTATGCTGTGATGACCTAGAAGGGTGGGTTAGGGGGAATTAGGGTGGGAGAGAAGCTCAGGAGTGATTCATGTTGTTCTATGGCGAAGACTAACACAGCATTGGAAAGCACTTATACTTCAATTGAAAACTAAATAAAAAGAAATAGTTCTTCAGACTAGAGAATATAGAAGCAAAACGTAATTTGAGTAACAAAGGTTGTTGATAGATGGCTTAAACTAAAACCACTCCTAACAAGTGTGACTATTTCTATCCATTCTGCTATTTCTCTTGCTTCAGACTTAGCTTTAAAATACCAAATTTTTTTTGCTCTATTTAGAATGAGTTAAATGTAACCAAATGGTGAACTTTGTTATCCAGACACCATTATTCCTTTTTTTGCTATATTAACATATACATCTACTAACAAATTAAAATATTCCTTGATCATGTGTTTATATTTTTAAGAGTACAATTAAGCAGAAATTTAGAAAATATTTGCATTACCAATTAAATCACTAGGATAAATTGGAATGTACTATCCAAATTCTGTAAGAAAAAAACTAGTAGTTTATATTTAGTAAGAAGTAAACTACAGTAAATTGCCACCTTTGAGGAAAAAAGGACTGCTGTTTCCTCCAAAACAGTGTTTCAGTGTGTTGCTTTTGTGAAGCAACCCTTCATATGGATGCCATTAAGTTACTACTACAATTAAATATAAACAGATGTTAGCAAATACAATACTTACTAGATTTCTTATGTAAAGGATGTTACTACATGGTAAACATGTATTAATCTTTTGCAGACTAGAGTTTAAGCATCAACAAGTGCTTCCTCCTTCAACTGTGAACTATATACATGGAGCAGGAACTTGTCAGCTTTTCTTGACCCTGTCCAGCTCACATAGAATCCCCCATGAATTACTTCCTTCCTTTCTTGTTCAACTATCATCTCAGCACTCTCTCTGAGAACACATAGTTTCTGTGTAACCATGATATTTCTAGCTAGTCTGGGTAATGGACCTAAATATTTGAACTTCAGTTAAATATCTACACATCAAGGGCTGATTGCATGATATTCATACATAAATTACAAGAGACATCACCCATGCATTTCATGGTCTTCCTCCATGTATGATGGGGTAACTTCCAGATAAACCTATCATAAGTTGAAAATATCATATCAGAACGCATTTAAGACACCTAACCTACCAAAGATCATAACTTAGCTTTCCAGGGACTGAACCCAGGTTTCCTGCACTGCAGGCAGATTCTTTACCATCTGAGCCACCAGGGAAGCCCTCGTGTTGACTGCTTAGCATAATTCATTGCATTAGTCCTGAAATGGAAAAACACACGATGGTGGTAACAGCTGTTTACCCTTGTGATCACCTGACAGACCAGAGCTGTGACTGGCGCCACCACCCAGCCTCGTGAGAGAGTTCTGTACTGCATATTGCTAGTCCAGGAAAAAATCAAAATTCAAAATACAAAGTACTGTCTCTGCTGGATTCTTAGGGCTTTTTCACCACCTTTAAGTGGAAAAATCATAAGTTGAAGAATCTTAAATCAGGGACTATGTCTAATTCTGTAGATAACAACACTAAACTTACATGGGAAGCATTTGTTCATTAAGAAAGGGATTCTGAATTCCAATTCTTTCCCTAAAGGAGTCAACCCAATTTTTATCAAAATTATGACTTACGTTTAGTGATAATTTCACATCACTCTTATTGTTAGGAGAATATTTTCGGTGGCTCTTGTGTGTGTCTGCATGGATCATGAGCGAATCACTAACTGACCTTTGCTCTCGACTCTCTTTCCAAAGATGTTTGCATAGTGATCAGACTTAGGAGGTACAGTGTCTCTGAAACAAAGAGTAGGCTTGCTTGCTGTTTAACATAATGAGACAATAATTCCCACAGAATCAAAGGGCAAACATACTTGCTTCCTATCACAGAATATTCAAATTCCTGAAACCCATTATATTTGCATGGGCCTCTTTGTGGCTCCCTAGGAGAACTGGAATTCATGTTATATACATATATAAAGAAATAAACTCCTTTGTATCTCACACAAGAGACTTGTGTCTTCTCCCAGCAGCCACAAAACTGTCTCTGTTTTGTGTTGGTCTCACTCATTACCTTGCAAATGAGGGAAAGATATCAGATCTTCCACAGTTGTTAAAAGATGTTTTGCCATATGACCCAGCAATCCCACTGCTGGGCATATACACCGAGGAAACCAGAATTGAAAGAGCCACGTGTACCCCAATGTTCATCGCTGCATTGTTTACAATAGCCAAGACATGGAAGCAACCTAGATGCTCATCAACTGACGAATGGATAAGAAAGCTGTGGTACATATACACAATGGAATATTACTCAGCATTAAAACAAAATTCATTTGAAGCAATTCTACTCAGATGGTCGAAACTGGAGCCCATTATCCAGAGCGAAGTAAGCCAGAAGCAAAAACAATAATACAGTATATTAACGCATATATATGGAATTTAGAAAGACGGTAACGAGAACCCAACATGCGAGACAGCAAAAGGAACGCAGATGTATAGAATAGACTCGTGGACTTTGTGGATGAGGGTAAGGGTGGGATGAGATGGGAGAAGGGCATTGAAGCATGTTAATTGTCATGTGTCTAATCAATCGCAAGCCCAGGATTGATGCTCGGGGCTGGTACAGCGAGATTTCCCGGGGGGGAGGGAGGAGGGAGGGGGGTTCCGGAGGGGAAGCATATGTAAACCCATGGTGATATCATGACAACGTATGGCAAAAACAATTAAAAAAAAAAGATGTTTTGGCAAGGAAGATGGGATGCTGATAGAAACAAGAATTTCTGAAAGAGGAAGAATGGAAGTCACGCAGGTTAGTAGAGTTTATGGGAAGTCCATGGAAATTAGTAATGAACATGTTGGTCAAAGTGTATGGTCAACCGGGAAATAAATGGTTCTCAAATTTATTGCATCTTAATGAGAAAGAAAAATTGAGGAGTGGTTGCATTCTGACAAGTGAAAATTAGGTTCAAAGACAGCTATCTGAACAGTGTGCTGTAATCGTTAATTCCCCCATTTGTGGGGGCAAGGAGGGAGCAAGGAGGAGAATGGATGGAAGGGGGAGTTTCTCACCAACATGGTGAGAAGCCCAGTGCTAAGATTCATCCCGGAATGAATCTACTTACTTTCAAATAAGTTAAAAGAAATGGGCACCTAACTAGCACAGGAGGAGGAGAATTCACAAGAGGTCTCAGCAGAAGCAATGCAAATCTTTAAAAAAAAAAAAGGCTATTTCATTTCAGAAAAGAGGGGAAGGCTATGCAAGGCTCTTTGAAGGACAGTGGAAATAACTGGACTGTCTTACAGCCCAGCCCCTATGGCTGCCTAGTATGCCAATCTTAGATCAATTTGAAGATGACAGTCGGAGATCTGAGGGGTTTTATTTTGTTTTGCGCTTTTGTGACAGGTTCTGGATTCTATAAGAGGGACAAATATCCTCTAGGAAAGAATTCTCCAGAGTGTGGGGGTCGGGGGGGAACATTTATGGGAAACCATAGGCTAGGCATTTAATAAAATTGAGGCTTTTGCTGATTCAGATCATTTACAATCCTGACAAAGGTGACCTGCTGGGGAATGAAACATGATCTCCAAAGTTTAAATTCTTGTGAAACAAATATAGATAAATTCTTGTGATCATGTGCAGCATGTCTGGAAACCAAGCCTTGCTACTGGTGTAGAGTGTCTCTCTTTATCCTCAGTGACCCCTGCTCTCCCTCAAGGCCAACCTCAGCCTCTTTAATGAGAAAGCTTATTACGACTGGGATGCAGGTCTTACTGTCTCCATGAAAAACCCAAAGCTAAATTCCAAGTATGTTGGGAAACACTGGGGAGGGAAAATTTTTACATAATGTATGACTTTGTTGGATAGAGTCCTCAAGTCACCATCATATCTGGTCCCACGGGAGGAAGGGGTACTCAAGTTCAATATATAATTTAAGGCAGTGTTCATAATGGGAAGGAAAACTAAGTGACCTTGTTGGTGGATTCCACTGAGGCAATCCAATGCACCACTGCATGTATAATTAATTGTGTTGATATTTTATATGCTAAATTCTCTTACGTGCCAGGGGGAACTCTCCGAATTGGAAAAAGTCTCTTGGAAAATTCTTAAACAGATGGGAATACCAGACCACCTGACCTGCCTCTTGAGAAACCTGTATGCAAGTCAGGAAGCAGCAGTTAGAACTGGACATGGAACAACAGACTGGTTCCAAATTGGGAAAGGAGTATGTCAAGGCTGTATATTGTCACCCTGCTTATTTAACTTCTAGGCAGAATATATCATGCAAAATGCCAGACTGGATGAATCACAAACTGGAATCAAGATTGCCAGAGAAATGTCAATAACCTCAGATATGCAGATGACACCACCCTTATGGCAGAAAGCGAAGAAGAATTAAAGAACCTCTTGATGAAGGTGAAAGAGGAGAGTGAAAAGGTTGGCTTAAAGCTCAACATTCAGAAAACTAAGATCATGGCATCTGCTCCCATCATTTCATGATAAATAGATGCAGAAACAATGGAAACAGTGACTGACCATATTTTCTGGGGCTCCAAAATCACTGCAGATGGTGACTGCAGCCATGAAATAAAAAGACGCTTGCTCCTTGGAAGAAAAGCTATGACAAACCTAGACAGCATATTAAAAAACAGAGACATTACTTTGCCAACAAATGTCCATCTAGTCAAAGCTATGGTTTTTCAAGCAATAATGTATGGATGTGAGAGTTGGACTATAAAGAAAGCTGAGCACCAAAGAATTAATGCTTTTGCAGTGTGGATTGGAGAAGACTCTTGAGAGTCCCTTGGACTGCAAGAAGATCCAAAGAGATCAGTCCTGAATATTCATTGGAAGGACGTATGCTGAAGCTGAAACTCCAATACTTTGGCCACCTGATGTGAAGAGCAGACTCATTTGAAAAGATCCTGATGCTGGGGAAGATTGAGGGCAGGAGAAGGGGACAACAGAGGATGAGATGGTTGGAAGGCATCACTGACTCAATGGATACGAGTTTGACTAAACTCTGGGAGTTGGTGCTGGACAGGAAGGCCTGGCATGCTGCAGTGCATGGGGTTGCAAAGAGTCGGACACGACTGAGTGACTAAACTGAACTAAACCAGTGTGCAGTACTAGTACCTGGAGTCACACAACCCTAATATCCCACTTGAGCTCCCATGTTAAGGATTTTGGCACTGGAGTCTCTGACAATGACAAGTGGCCACCACACCATGGTATGGTGAACTCTCTGAGTTTTGCATTTATGTCTCCTCTGACATGGTGACCAGGGGAACTCCTTTTGTAAAGCAGCTGTTGATTTGTCACTAGAGCTGTTATTGAAACTAAATGCCTAAACCATAGAGCTATGTGAATTCCATTTGATATTTTCCTTTTGAGGTGGCTCAGTTCAAACTCAACAAACAAGGTGGGAAGAACCAACAAGCCTCCCTTGTTAAATGGAAATTGTATATCCAAGAATGCAGTAGGCTAAATGCCAGCAGCATTGCAGCTTTATATGGAAAAAATGCCTGCTATAATTTTAGGAGAATGTGTATCCCTCCTCTGCCTCTGAAAGCAAGACCCTTCACAAAGGGTCTTGATTCACAGAAGTGTCCTTAAATTCCTGGGACTAGGTCACTCACAATTTGAGTGAACTAAACTTTGATGGTGTCCTGAACTAGTGTGCTGGCCAAAACTGATGATGTCTACTATACTGTGTAGACTTAGCACCAGCTATATTGAACTGCAAATGGACAGGTGGTCTTCTCTTGGTGGGCAGAACTCAAGGATGTTGTCATAGCTCCAACAAATTCTCTGCTTAATGAGTCTTGTTACAATTTCACTGGCTTTGGGGCTTTTGTCAATGCCCTTGAATTGTGGTCTACCACACAAGTCATGGTTCCTAATCAAAGTTCCTGGATCATACCTGTTGGTAAGCACTTTTTCCCTGATGAGTCTAACTAAACTCCAGCTGTTACATGAGACTTCATTCCCCAGACTGTCAACCTCGCTACCTAAATTCATTGTTGTATTAGACATAAAAATGCATCCTTCATCGTAAAGTGAGGACTCTGTATTTCTAAAGTTGGAAATTTTTATCAATGAATAAAAGAAATCGCCATCATGCATTCTCAGGAGTAGGGAAATTTTTTAAATTTTATAGTGAATTTTTCTCCTGCCAAAAGCAGGAAGTATATTAAGTCCCGATAATGCACTGATGAAAGTCACTTTGCAGAGATTTTGCAGACTGCGGAAGATTCACTTTGACTCCTTGCTCTGCCATTTACTAGCTATATTTCCTTAAGCAAATAAAAAAACTCCTAGAGATTCAGTGTTATTTTTAAAAAGGGAAGAAATGGGGTAGTTTAAAAATATCAAAGAAAGAGCACCCGTGAAAGTGCTTTCTAACTCAAAATCCCCCTGTAAGTATTAGCTGGTTTTTCTACTATTTCTGTACACTTATGCCATAGAAATGGAAATCAAGCAATATTAATATAGTTCGCTATCTATATATTAAATTTAAATAAAAATTATATAAGAGACCTTGATTTGAAAGCATTTGGTACATTAGCTGTAATACAATTCAGTAACCAATGCACTTGACTAAGAAGAGAAAGGGAACTTTGGGGAGGTATGCAACAGCCTGAGATGAAGAGAGGAAGTAAATGGAAACCAGAAGGACAAAGACATTAAAACCACACAGCAGTTATCTATATATTATGCTACTTGTAGTCTGAGTTATTTATTTTTATGCCAGCCCTTAACATTTAAAAAAAATAGATGTGGTGCATTAAATAATGTGAATTCAACACTTTAATTATTGAATATACTCTTATGTCAAAAAATTCTTTAAATACTGGTTAAAAAAAATACTACCCAAATTTTTTTTCAGTTTAGTGGAGGTTACTAATCACCATCCTAATTTCCACACTTGGAAAACAAAATAATATTGTCAGGTTTCATTGCAACTTACTTAGCCTGGTACCTTTCTTTCTTTTGAAACTATAGCAATGACATATGTAATTTGTAATCCATGATGCCTTCAACTTTTTCTTATGTCTTTGCACAAAACTAAGCATGCTTTATTTTCATTTATATAAAATGTTCTATCTTCTTAACCTAATTACCTTCTCTTTATCCTTTAGGATTTCATCATGATTGTATACACTTTATACCTGCTTTTTTCAGAAAGTATATTTGACTTTCTATTATTTATATTTGCAAATTTAACCAAGTAAGTTAAAAAATAATAACCCTAGAATTTGATTCAAAAGATTTAACCTTTAAAATTTTAATGCATCAACGACTCCATGGACATGGGTTTGGGTGGACTCCAGGAGTTGGTGATGGACAGGGAGGCCTGGTGTGCTGTGGTTCATGGGGTGGCAAAGAGTCAGATATGACTGAGCAACTGAACTGAACTGAACAAAATTAATAAGTTAAAATGCCATTCATTTCCCAGTAGACACAAAGTAAATCTGTTTAATGAATGGGCTTCCCAGGTGGTGCTAGATGTAAAAGAACCCACCTGTCAATGCAGGACACCTAAAAGACACAGGTTCGATCCCTGGGTCAGGAAGATCCCCTGGAGGAGGGCATGGCAACCCACTCCAGTATTCTTGCCTAGTGAATCTCAGGGACAAAGGAGCCTGGTGGGCCACAGTCCACGGGGTAGAAAAGACTAGGACACAACTGAAGCAACTTAGCACGAAGCACGCCCCCTGTGCTATTATATTCAAGGCAAAGTCCTCTTTTTCAAGGAATCACAAATTAATATAAAATATGTAAAATTTAATCACAAAATGTTAAAAGGATAAAAAGTATAAAATGGAAGCGGGCATAAGAAATGTCACAAAAACATCACAATGGACTACATGGATTGAGGTACAATACAAGAGCTAAAAGTGTTACCTAGTTTAACATGAAAATATAATAATTATAGGTATAATAAAAGAAGTAAAAGAACAAAGAGAATGAGAAAATAAGGAAAGGGAGGAGCAGCAGAGCTAATATTTATAGAATATTTAAGGTAAGCTAAGCATGTGATTACCACATTCAATTCTTATACTGTTCGCTGAGATGAGTACTACATTTTACAAAGGAGACAACTGAATTTGGGGGCTTTCCTGGTGGCTCAGAGGTAAAGAATCTGCCTGCAATGCAGGAGAGCAACTTCCTGCCATTGCTGGAGACGCAGGTTAAATCCCTGGTGGGAAAAAGTCACTGGAGAAGGAAAGGCACCCCACTCCAGTGTTCTTGCTTGGAGAATCCCATGGACAGAGGAGCCTCGCGGGCTACAGTTCACAGGATCCCAAGAGTCAGACACGACTTAGTGACTAAACCGCCACCATAGAAAAATAGTTAAGAAGCAACCTAGATGCCCATCAACTGACGAATGGATAAGGAAGCTGTGGTACATATACACAATGGAATATTACTCAGCATTAAAAAAAAATTCATTTGAATCAGTTCTACTCAGGTGGATGGAACTGGAGCCTATTATCCAGAGTGAAGTAAGCCAGAAGGAAAAACAACAATACAGTATACTAACGCATATATATGGAATTTAGAAAGATGGTAACGAGAACCCTGCATGCGAGACAGCAAAAGAAACGCAGATGTATAGAACAGACTCGTGGACTCTGTGGAAGAGGGCAAGGGTGGGATGATATGGGAGAATGGCATTGAAACATGTTAATTATCATATGTGAAATCAATCGCCAGCCCAGGGTTGATGCTCCGGGCTGGTGCACAGAGATGACCCAGGGGGAGGGAATCAGGAGGGAGGAGGGAATCAGGAGGGAGGAGGGAGGGGGGTTCTGGAGGGGGAGCATATGTATACCCATGGCAGTTTCATGTCAATGTATGGCAAAACCAAGACAATAAAGTAAAGAAAATTAAAAAAAATAGAATAACTGAGGAAATACATTGACATCCATGCATGGGGAAATTTGAAATAGGCAAAAAGCAGCATCTTCTTGAAATGTAAGTGGATTTTCTGGTTAAAAAATTACTCAGTTCAGTTCAGTCACTCAGTCGTGTCTGACTCTTTGCAACCTCATGGACTGAAGCAGACCAGGTCTCCCTGTCCAGCACCAACTCCCAGAGTTTACTCAAACTCATGTCCATTGAGTCGGTGATGCCATCCAACCATCTCATTCTCTGTCCTCCCCGTCTCCTCCTGCCTTCAAACTTTCCATAATCAGGGTCTTTTCAAATGAGTCAGCTCTTCACATTAGGTGGCCAAAGTATTGGAGTTTCAGCTTCAGCATCAGTCCTTCCAATGAATATTCAGGACTGATCTTCTTTAGGATGGATTGGTTGGATCTTCTTGCAGTCCAAGGGACTCTCAAGAGTCTTCTCCAATTCTCAGTGCAAAAGCATTAATTCTTCGGTGCTCAGCTTTCTTTACAGTCCAACTCTCACATCCATACATAACTACTTGAAACACCATAGCATTGACTAGACGGACCTTTTTGGCAAAGTACTGCCTCTGCTTTTAAATATGCTGTTTAGGCTGGTCATAGCTTTCCTGCCAAGGCATAAACCTTTTTTAATTTCATGGCTGCAGTCACCATCTGCAGTGATTTTGGAGTCCCCCAAAATTAAGTCTGCCACTGTTTCCACTGTTTCCCCATCTATTTGCCATGAAGTGATGGGACCAGATCACATGATCTTGGTTTTCTGAATGTTGAGCTTTAAGCCAAACTTTTCACTCTCCCCTTTCACATTCATTAAGAGACTCTTTAGTTCTTCTTCACTTTCTGCCATAAGGGTGGTATCATCTGCGTATCTGAGGTTATTGATAGTTCTCCCAGCAATCTTGATTCTAGCTTGTGCTTCATCCAGCCCAGATAAAATTACTACTAAAGACAAATTTCTTGAGTTTGAATTTCAGCACTCCTTTTTTCTGAGACCTCAGTCAAGTTATTTAATCCCTCATTGTCTCAATCTCCTAATCCACTGATTGAGAACAACAGTACCTACTTTATAAATTGTGAGGACTAAACACAAGCATTCATGTAACAGCAAATATGATGCTGCTTCCTGTGACACAACCTCAGAAAGAAAATATTTTTATAACTTTATTGTTATAGTATTCTTTTTCAGTAACATTATTTTTGACCAAGAGAATGATATGGTAAGAACTCTTTTACAAAAATTAATCTAACAAAATAGAATTCAAATTCAACCAAATGAGGAAACAATAAAAGTATGGATACCAATTAAGAACAGAAAAATAATTCAGATGCTACCTGTTGTCCAGCGTCTGAAAGCTGCTCTTTCACATTTTTTTTTTTCAGTTTATTGACCTAGTGGAGCAGTTCTTGTTGCAGTTCAATTTTTATGGATGGTAGTGGAAGACCAACATACCATTTCAAAGTTAATATCCTACAAAACTCTAGACCTTTGTATTCCCACTGTCATTTTCTTAAGTCTCCAGCACTCACTTGAACACCGCAGGTGCTTTTAGCCTCACGCTTATTCTAATCACCCCGACATTAGCGCCAGAATCATCTTTTCAGTGTGAAAATTTAGAGGTTTGCCTATCTTTTCCAGCTACCTGTCTCTGAGTTCTTTGAGGGAAAGGATGCTATCTTGGCATTTAGTAACTTGTGTGCAGGTAAATCAGTTTGCCTGGGCAGAAAAAAACCCAAACCCCAGCTATCTAACATTTGCCCATTTAGTTCAGTTCCGTCACTCAAAGAGTGACAACTCAAAGAGTTGTGTCCAGCTCTTTGCAACCTCATGGACTGCAGCACGCCAGGCTTCCCTGTCCATCACCAACTCCTGGAGTTTACTCAGACTCTGAGAAATAAAATAAATAAATTGACTGTATTTCTTCATTGGAAGCATTATAGAAAAACTACCAGCATTCTAGAAAGAGGACTGAAGAAGAATGTGGCAAAAAGAATATGTTTAAGTTTTCTTATGGTCAAAAAGAATCAAAATGACCAGGTGAGAATGTAAATGTACATTAGCAAAGAGGTAAGGGGAATCGATGTGTCGAGAGAGTGTGTCATTTCCTCAGTTATGTCTCAGCACAGCAAAATTGAAGCCGTGGACCAGTGTTACAGCTCTGGTTTTATTTACAGTTTTATTTGGTAAGCAAAGGAAACTAACATCCTCGAGGCCTGAGGGCAGGCCAACCCAAAAGATGTGAAGAGAAAAGAGGCTCAGTTTTGGCTCCTCTTATTATGTGTTTCTTTCTCTTCCCCCTGGGTCTGCCCTCTGTAAACTGGCCAGCCAGCTGTTTGGTTCACCTGAGGTCCTCACTCCAGTCCTCAGACCTTCTTTTGTTCCATTTTCCTGAGCTTTTCCCTCCTTTGTCTTTTAGCCACCACCATTTTGGACTTCTTTTTCCTATGCTAACTACCTAACAAATATATTTATAGGTAGTTATCTTACTAAGTTACTTTCATTTTAATATATTTTAATATAATATATTAATAAATCAAAATTTATTTAGTATGATACTATATTTATTTTGAAATTAAATATGTAGTATAAATTAAATATTTTATATAAACTTTATATATTTATATAACAAATATATATTATAGAATAAACGTAAAGTTTATTTTTTAACCAACCTAGAGGGTTGAAGTACAGCTCCTTTCTGATACAAAATAGATACAGTAAGCAGAGTTTGAAAAAGTCCCACGGGAGGCCTACAGGGCAGGACCAGTGCCAACTATGTGTCTCTTCTTCATTTATTCTTCTTATTTAATAGACATACACATGTCCTCAATCCAATTCTTATAGCCTCCCACAATTAATGTTTTCATTCTTCTAACTTTTCCAGATTCAAATGTTTTACCCCTTCTTGGTGTTTCTCAAAATTTGATCCTCCTATACTGCGCTGTCCTTAGTCACTCAGTCATGTCTGACTCTTTGTGGCCCCATGGATTGCAGCCCACCAGGTTCCTCTGCCCATGCGGATTCTCCAGGCAAGAATACTAGAGTGGGTTGCCATGACCACCTCCAGGAGATCTTCCCAGCCCAGGGGTTGAACCCAGGTCTCCTGCATTGCATGCATTGGATTCTTTTGACTGAGTCACCTACCTAAATCAAATGCTTATTCAAAATGCAAATTTCAAACCCCATTAGAGAACACTAAATCAGTTGCTGGGGAAGGGTCCAAATATTTTCTCTTCTAACAAGTATCTACTGTGATTCTTATGTATATTTGAATTTTATAATCAGTACCACATGTCTTTGGATGAGGCAGCCATTAACAATAATAGCAAATGTCTTACACTACATAAGTTAGCATTTACCTGGACAAAAACTAGTACAACAAGAAGGGAGGGTAAAATGAAGACAGAGTATGAATTAGAATTAGCTCAAAATGAATTGCTATATTTTCTGATATACCTCTGTATTCCCAAATGGTGAAGATCATTCCTCATCTTCTTTGAATAAAGTATAAAGCAGGAAAAACAGGTTATGACACAATTTTTTTCCTTAAATGCGATCAAGACATTTTATAAACTTAGCAGAAATTGTGTTTAGAGTAAATGCTATGAATTGTGTGAAATTTCCCAAAGTTCACTGAATTTTTGCTTTTATAAATGATAATTGAAACAGATTGGGAAGCAGATTGTGTCCTTTGAGTTACAGTAATTACCTGAAAAGAAAGACCTATAAAAAGGGACCAGAGAAGGAAAGAAGAAAGACAGAAATGAAAGAAAAAGGAAGGAAGAGAAGAAAAAAGAAAATGGAAATTTTTCATGTTCATAAAATAAAATGTGTTGGTTTCAAATATTATCTCATTAGCTTTTCCTAGTAAGACATGGACCCTCCTTTCACCAAGTTTCATTACTTTTGTCTTGAAAGAAACATTTATTAAACTACACAGTGTTTTGGAACAGTAATTGAAAGGATGAGTTTCAGTAATTACTCAATTACAAACTGAGAAACAAATAAGCCCACGTTTACCTAAAAAACACAATCTGTATAATTTCTATATAAAAGACAAATATAAAAGCTATTACTTTTTTCAAATAATTTTATCAAAGGTAGACAGGGAAGGTATAATTTAAGACTACTGCATTAGGAAAGAGAGAGAGAGAGACTAGGTCCACCTCTGTTGAAATAAAAGGTAGAAGAGATTTTAGTGCTGAGGTGAACTAGCGCAACATCACTGGTGGACATTCGGGAAGAGACTCACAATGCTATGAGACCATCAGTGTTTTATTTGCCATTTAAAGAATTTACACTTCTACCCTCCCCCAGAGGCTAGGAGACACAGGGGCACTATTTTCTCAATCATTATGTTTCAAGAAAATGGCCCCCAGATCTTTGGGGAGAACACTTTCTTGCTAGTAAAACTGGGTAGAGGCTAAAAGAAGACAGATCTCAGAGAACGGGGCAAAATTTACAGTTAAGTCTCCTAAAGTAAATTTCTTAAAAAAAAAAAAAAAAAAAAAGACGTCAGAGGTCTATAGTGAGGAAGAAACCTGTCTAAAATCCAGGCATTCTGAGGCAAACATTAAAGCCAGCTTGGTCAGTTCCCTTTGTTTAAGCTTTCAGAAGATGGAGAGATTTCATGCGTATTAGTCCACGAGGGGTAGTGATTTATTAAGCATTAAATTATCTTAGGGACTCTCCATGTGGCGCAGCGGTAAAGAACCTGCCTGCCACTCCAGGAGACACAGACACACTGGTTGGCTCTTTGGGTCAGGACGATCCCCTAGAGAAGGAAATTGCAACCTGCTCCAGTAGTCTCGCCTAGAAAAATTCCATGGACAGAGGAGCCTGGCAGTCTACAGCCCCTGGTGTGGCAAAAAGTTGAACCTGACTGAGCATCTGAGCGCGCACACACACACACATACACCAGCCAGACACTATTTCATGTAAAGCTAGTGGACGTAGGCTGGTTGCTTAATTCTAAGACGCGTCTGTCATATTTAATTATAGATTGCTTTGAGCTATATCAAAATTCTATTATCTATATTGCCTTCCTGTTCATTGATTTAAGCAGAAGTATTCTTTTTAAAGAAGATTCTGGCTTATGATTTTTGGTTAAGAATAGCCTTTGGCGAGCAGCTTTCCTAAAACTGTTGACTAAAAGAATGCACAGTGTAAGGGTTGTGAGCTAAGTTTTATGTGGAGCAAAATGCGGACGGGGCGACAGCACCTCAGATAGCTCTGAGAGGCTCCAAAGAGGCAGTGGGGGAAGGTCAGTAGGTTAGACTGTGGTGAAGGGGGTGTTCAGTGCATTCAAGCACTTACTTTACAAAAGGTTTTTGTTAGTCTCGAGGGGCTGTCACCATGAACGGAGTTAGTGCTTTTCTAGATAGGAAGAGATACAAGGATTGGAATCAGGAAGTGAGTTCCTGAAAATACCCAACTGTCTGAAGGCCTGTCCCACAAATTTTCCTTGTGCACGGAGTACCTCACCCTCCACCCTGAACTCCACTCAGAGGGTGTTGAAGCTCAGCAACTACAGCAGCGCAGGGTTTAACCTCCACAGAGGCAGATGGCAAATGCCCTTGCTGTTGTTGAGTCACTGGCAAATGCTCCTGGCCAGTGCAAATGTGTGGTTGTCCTATGTAGTTCTTTCATGAAAATTTGTAGTTGTCCATGTAGTTCTTTCATAAAAATTCCTAGGGAGACAATAAAAGAAGAAGAAAAAAAAACCACATAAAAGCTAGGGAAGTAGAATCTATCCATTGATAGAATCTCGCCAGAGTTGGATAAAAACTGTTCTTGCCCTGTGTCACTTCATTGAAATACAAGAACTGAGAGAGAGGACTAAAAGTCACCTGACCCTTTGCGGCTAACTATCACTGAGTCTAAAAACCAAGAGTCTGTAAAAAAAAAAACAAAAAACAAAAAAAAAGCCCCACAACTCAGTAATTCTAGGGAAGTACTGTATTTTTGAAGTAATTGTTTCTCTGTTTGACACCATCACCTCACACATAGTCATTAAATCTTCAAAGTTCAAAAAGTCACTGGGCAGGAAGCAAATGTAAGGGCTTGCAGCACTTTGCATTTTAGGGGCTGTGGCCCCAAATGTACAGCACCGTCAAATCCCTGGAGAGAGAAGAAAATTTGACACTAGTGCATAAGCCCTTAAATCAATCAGATGACAACAATACAACTGGGAATGGAAGCTGTGCGTGAGTAAGCTTTTAACAACTAGCTCATTTCTCAGCATCTGGAATACATTTGTTTGGTTCTGACGATCTCAAGTAGAATCATCTGCTTCCCACAAGGATTAGTCTCTGACAGTCATACACAGATGAAGTTCATGATAAATCTACAGCTGAGCCCAAACAGTACATTAAGGTGACAGTGTGGAATTTACCTTAGTGAATGCTGTGATCCTGAAAAGCAGAGATGTTTAAACAAATCTTTACCCACCCCCAATGCTTTGTGTTTCAGAAATCTCTCTCTCTTTTTTTAATTGAACTCCAAAATTATCTTGAATAAAGGTGGTGAAAGTAGACATCCTGGTCTTGTTCTTGATCTTTGAGGAAATGCTTTCAGTATTTTTTACCATTGAGTGTGATGTTAGCTGTGGGTTTGTCATATATGATGTTTATTATGTTGAGGTATGCTCCCTCTATGCCCACTTTCTGGAGAATGTTTTTTATCATAAATGGGTGTTGAATTTTGTCAAAAGATTTTTCTACATCCATGGAGATGATCAATGGTTTTTATTCTTTAATTTGTTATTGTGGTGTATCACACTAATTTATAGATATTGAAAAATCCTTTCATCCTTGGGATAAATTCCACTTGATCATGGTGTATAATCCTTTTACTGTATTGTTGGATTTGGTTTGCCCATATTTTGTTGAGGATTTTTGCATCTATGTTCATCAGTGATATTGGCCTATGTATTTTTGTAATACCTTTGTCTGGTTTTGGTGTCAGGGAGATGGTGGCTTTAAAGAATGAGTTGGAGAGTGTTCCTTTCTCTGTAGTTTTGGGAAGAGTTTCAGAAGAGTAGATGTTAACTCTTCTCAAAGTGTTTGATGGAATTCACCTTTGAAGCTGTCTGATCCTGGGTTTTAGTTTGTTGGGAGGTTTTTGATCAGTTTCCATTTCAGTACTTTTGATTGTTCTGTTCATAGTTCCTATTTTTCCCTGGTTCAATTTTGGGAGATTGTTATCTTTCTAATAATTTTTCCATTTCTTCTAGATTGTCCATTTTATTAGCATATAGTTGTTTACAGTAGTCCCTTAGGATCTTTTTTATTTTTGTGGGGTCATTTATAACTTCTCCCTTTTTGTTTCTAATTTTATTGATGAATTCTCTCCTTTTTTTTTCTTGATGAGTCTGGCTAAAAGTTTATTAATTTTGCTTATTTTCTCACAGAACCAGCTTTTAGTTTCATTGTCCTCTTCTATTGCTTTCTTCATCTCTATTTCATTTATTTTTGCTTTGGTTTTTCTGATTTCTTTCATTCTACTAACTTTCAGGTTTTTTTCCTTCTCCCTCTAATTGCTTTACGTGTAAAGTTAGATTGCTTATTGGATATTTTTCTTGTTTCTTGAGGTACAATTATATTTCCATAAACTTCCTTCTAGGAATTGCTTATATGGCATCCCATTGTTTCTGGATCATTGTGTTTTAATTTTCATTTGTTTCTAGGTATTTTTTGGTTTCCTCTTTGATTTCTTCATTTTTTAGTGGCATGATTTATCCTCCACGTGTTCTTTTTTTTTCATTTTTTCTTCTTGTAGTTGATTTTTAATCCCATTGTATCGTGTTTGTAAAAGATACTTGATATGGCTGCAGTTTTGAAAGATGTACTTAGGCTTGCTTTGTGGCACAGTGTCTCGTCACTCCTGGAGAATGTTCTGTGTGCACTAAGATACCGTGTATTCTGCTGCTTTCAGATGCTCTGCTCTACAAACATCAATTAAGTTCGTCTGGCATAATGTGTTATACAAGATCTGGGTTTTATTATTGATTTTCTATCTGGATAATTTGTCCATTGATGTAAGAGGGACATTAAAGTCCCCCACTGTTATTGTGTTACTTTCAGCTTGTCCTTTTTGCCTATTAGCATTTGCTCTATGTATTCTGAAGTACTCTTCTGTTGGGTACATATATATTTATGAATGTTATATCTTCTTTAGTGTATCCCTTGATCATTATGTAGTGTCCTTCTTTGTATTTTATAACAGTGTTTTTTTGAAATCTATTTTCTCTGATATGCATATTGCTACTCCAGCTTTCCTTTGATTTCCATTTGCACGAAATACCTTTTCCATCCCCTCACTTTCATTCTGTATGTATCTCTAGATCTGAAGTGGGTCTCATGTAGGCAACGAATATATGGGTATTATTTTTGTATCCATTCAGCCAGGGCATGTATTTTGGCTAGAGCATTTAATCCTTTCACATTTAACATAACTATCAGCAAATGTTCTTATTGCCATTCTGCTAGCTGCTTTGGATTTGTGTTTGCAGGGTTTTTTTCTTCTTTTCCTCTTTTTTCTCTTTTCTTGTGAATTGATGACCTCTTTACTATTGCATTTGGAATCCTTTTTCTCTTTTGTGTACACATTTATTTTAGATTTTTGTTTTGTAGTTCCCATGAGGTTTTGATAGAACGGTCTGTATACATACAGGTTTGTTCTAAGTTGCTAATCTTATCTTTTAATTTCAAATGCATTTAAAATAGTCTGTACCTGTACTCTCCTCTCACGGGTATTGGTTTTCATATCAAATTTGCATGTGGCTCATTTCTTACCTTACTGTATGTTTGCCTTTTCTAGTGAGCTTTCCCATTTTGTAACTTTGTCGTTTCTAATTGTGGCCTTTTCTTTTCCACCTAGAGAAGATCCTTTAGCATTTGTTGTAAAGCTGATTGGATGGTGCTGAATTCTTTCAGCTTTCGCTTCTCTGTAAAGCTTTTGATTTCTCCATCAAATCTGAATGAGAACCTTGCTGGGTAGAGTATTCTCGGTAGTTGGTTTTTTCCTTTCTTCACTTTAAATATGTCATGACACTACTTTCTAGCTTGCAGAATTTCTGCTGAAAAATCAACGGATAACCTTATGAGGATTCCCTTTGATGTTGTTTGTTGCTTTTTCCTTATTGGTCTTAAATTTTTCTTTGTCTTTTCATCAATCTGATTAATAGGTGTCTCACAGTGTTTCTCCGTGGGTCTATCCTGTATGAGACTCCACTTCCTGGGCTTGGGTGACTGCTTCCTTTCACATGTTAAGGAAATTTTCAGCATATTATCTCTTCAAATCTTTTCTCAATGTCTTTCTCTCCCTCCTCTCCTTTTGGAACTCTTGTAACATGAATGTTGGCATGTTTAACACTGTTCTAGAGGTCATTTAAACTGTCTTCATTTGTTTTGTTTGTTAGCTTGTTTTTCCTTTATTCTGTTCTATGGCTGTGATTTCCACCATTCTGTCTTCCCACTCACTGATCCATTCTGCAAGTCAGTTATTCTGCTTTTGATTCCTTCTGGTGTATTTTTTATTTAGTTATTGTATTCTTCAACTCTGCTTGGTTATTCTTTCTATTTTCTAACTTTTTGCTTAAAACTTATTGCAATTTCTTGCTCTGTGTATGCATACTTTCCCCAAATTCTTAAATCATCTTTATAATCATTACGCAGACCCCTTACTCAGGTAAGTTGGCAGTCTCCACTTCACTTAGTTGTTCTGGGGTTTTATCTTGTTTCTTCATCTGCAACATATTCTTTTGCTGTCTCATTTTGTTTAAATTTCTATTTGTTCATTTACATATGGAGTAGCTATGCTATGTTTCTTGACCTTGCAAGAAACTAGGGTTAGGGTTAGGATTAAGGTTAGGCCCTTTGTAGGGGATATTCTGTGTCTCAGAAGCATGTTCCATTATTGTCACTCAAGAGCCAGGAACCAGCTGACCCCAGGATAGGTTCTAACTTGTGTCTGTGGACTCAGTTCTGCAGGCTCAGGGTCACAGCTCCCTTGCTTCTGGTGTCTGCCCCCGGCGGATGAGGCTAGTCTAGAGACTTTCTGGCTGTTGCTGTTGTTCAGTCACTAAGCTGTGTCTAACGCTTTGTGACCTCAGGGACTGCAGCATGCCAGGTTTCCCTGTCCATCACTATCTCCCAGAGTTTGCTTACATTCATGCCCATTGAGTTGGCCGTCCTACTGCCTTTCTTTTTTTTTTTCTATAAAAATAGGTATAAAGTTTATTAGAGACACAACACGAAGTTTGAGAGAGCACACAGAGAAACGTTTTGCTTATTTAAGATTGAGGCAAGGCAAAAACACACAGCCAAACCTGAAGAGAAAGGATATGGGCATTCTGTCTGATGAGGAGGCATGTAATATGTTGGAAACTAGGCAGAAATACACACCTGGGTCCGGGGGCGTTCTGAATGAGGAGCACAGTAAGGAGATGATTTAAATTGCTTATGTATGACAGTCCTTCCCATTCTTCGTTTTCCTTTGGCCAATTGTCTTGTTTCTTTTTTTTTTTTCCTCCCTTTTATTGTTTTTGCCATACAATGCCATGATATCACCTACTGCCTTTCAAAGCTAAATGTTCTGAGGTCTCCTTCTCCTGATCCAGAGCCCTTTGCCTGGGGAGCCCAGTGTGGGACTGAGAGATCTCACTCCTATGGGAGAAGGCCTGTGATATAATCATTCACCATTTTGTGGGCCACCCACCTGGCTGGTATAGGGTTTGAGTATACCGCATAGGCACTCCTGCTACTGGTTCTTGGTTTCTTCTTTCTGTCTTTGGATGTAGGATACCTTTTTCTTTGGTAGATTCCAGTCTTTCTCATCAATGGTTGTTCAGCAGTTAGTTGTGATTTTTGAGTGCTAATGAAAGGAGGTGAGTTCAAGGCTCTCCTATCCTGCATCTTGTCTCCCTCTCATAGACATCTTGTAGCATGGAATTATTCTTCTGCTATGACTTAGATAAGACTGAAGAATGCCCCACTTTTTTTTAACCTATGACCAGGCCACACATAGACTCTCCAAATTCCATTCTTTTTTCTTAAATGATTCACTGAACAACTTGCCCCCTGATCAACAGGGACAAAATGCTTATTCGCCAATATTGCCTTAGCCTTCTTTACTTCTCCCAAGGCTTGGTCTGAATCAGCATTGCAGTACTGCCCCGAGGACTCTCTGAAGCACAGGTCGGTATCAAGGTAAAGGAGTCTCTGATCTACTTTCATCCTGCCAACTTTTCATCTCACTTCCCCAAATCTGGTTTTATCCAGTCTTGTTTACTCCTCCTTATAAAGAAAAGCCTCTTTCACCTAACCCTTGAGAATCTTGAAGAACTCATGGTACCAATGTTCTCCCAATTGCAATAGTAATCTTTCCTTTTCCAGAGTCCCATTTCTGTCCTCCTGAAACAAACATATTAAATAACATCTTTTACTTAAACAAAAATGAGATATGGACTTGTTTTTTATCTGACAAAGGATTCTTCTAAATCCCATGCATATATTGTCTCTTAGTGTTTTATTTTGGAGAAAGAAATGGCACTCCACTCCAGTATTCTTGCCTGGAGAATCCCAGGGATGGAGGAGCCTGGTGGGCTGCCGTCTATGGGGTCTCACAGAGTCGGACACGACTGAAGCAACTTAGCAGCAGCAGCAGCAGTGTTTTATTTTAGAAATTTTATTTCTTTCAGAAAAATGCATATACTTTTCTATTGCAAATCACCTTATATTAGTAACCCATATCACTTTATATTAATAACCCTTCATACATCCTTTTTAGATATTGTTTCCTTCAGGAAAAGTTCTCTGACCTAAACTCTATGCTCCCATGAGGCATCATGGCCTAAATTCTAGTTGCTTTATTTTCACAACAAACTATAGGCTCTTTGAAAGATCACCATCTTATTCTCTCAACACCTATGAGAGAACTCAAGGTCTCAACTCTCCATACCTTGAGACAAGCATATGGTAAATGTTCAAGGGACATTTTTTGAATTCATAATTTTTTTAATCAGAAGGAAATTTGCCTTAGCTGTGCCTTTTTTACATTCTAATTAATAATTTAATGAGATGAGGAGTAGTCTCAAAACCAACATACTTTCCAGGTATGACTGTAGTTAAGAAAATGTATTTATGTACTAAGAAGCAGATCGAGAGAAAGGCAGAGTGCCTTTTTATCTTTTGTCAGATGGGCAGTTGTGTACCTAATACTTATGAGAAACTCAGATTAGGTTTTCAATTCAACTTCATCTGTGTTATAAGTGATGAAAATTTCTCTGACTCTGGCAATAGCATGCGAAGCTTTCTTAAGTGTACGGTCTTGAGAGTTTTCCTATTTATTTTGTGTGTTCTGAGTTATTGTTTAGTTGTTCATTCATATCTGACTCTTTTGCAGCCCCATGGCCAGTAGCCCGCAGGCTCCTCTGTCCGTGAGATTTCCCAGGCAAGAATACTGGCATGGGCTGCCATTTCCTTCTCCAGGGGATCTTCCTGACCAGGGGCTGAACCCACATCTCCTGCATTAGCTGGCAGATTCTTTGCCACTGAGCCACCAGGGAAGACCTTATTTCCTGGGTATTTGAGTGGTGATTTAAGAGAGGTTTTATAAAGACCATTAGCTAGAGAACATTTTCAACCACAGGAATAACTAGAGAAAATTGAAAGGCAATTTACCTGCAAGACTTCAGAGTCAACCCTCAGAGTAAGAATTCTTTTTCTCCATTGCTCCACTCTGGCTTTGATTCTCTTGTCAGACTCTTCTATCCTCAACACAAGTTTTTACAATAAGAAGGTATTTCAGGGAAGAAAGGAAGTGCAATCTCAGCTACACTTAGAAAGTGCCTAGTGTATTTGGAATGAGGTAGTCATAATACATCAACTCTGAAAAATTAGTATTAGTATCTGGATTAGTTAGGGTCCCAGTAGAATATATTTTGGACAAATTAGGATAATTTGGTTAACCATTTATAAAGTCACAGTCTAGGAAACCATAAGGCCAGGGCTGGTAATGCTGGAATCCCTTTAATACACCTAAACGTGAAAAAACAAATGAAAGAAACAGTTAACAGAACCTAGAAATAGAGGGATCTGCCTGTAGACGCCTGCCTGGATAAGAAGTAAAACCTTCAGGTGGAAGAACAAAGCCTTAAAACCTCCAGTTGGTATATGCAAGCAACATGCAATAATCTCACACAGAGGGTCAGCAACAAGGGAATAAATACCTGAAAGATACCCTTCTTTTTATCAATCCTTTGGCAGTATTACCACTGACAAACCCAACCAGGAGTCAGTGGGTAAGAAAGCATATTGATGTAGTCCAGATTGACCAGATCAGCAAACATGCACTCCGGACCAAATTCAGCTTGCTACCTGTTTTTTTATGGGCCCCAAGCTAAGAATTACTCATTTACTTCAAGTGCATACGCATCTTGTTATCCTTTTAAAATGGAAGAGGCTATAGTTTATTTTATTATAGAATTAGCTGTGGAACATTGTGTTTATTATTCAAATATAACTGTTAAAAGAATAGAATATATATTGGTATGCATCTATGACAGCATAAGCACTTATGACAATATTCTTAACTTACAGAAGAGTGATGAAAAATTAGAAAATTTTAAATGGGATATTTAAAAATGCCAGAATTTCTTCACAAAAGTAGAACTAAAACCGAGGCTGGAACTATAGTTTCTGAATGGCTCATTCATAAACCAAAAAACCCCATTTTCTTCAATTGTGTCTGATGCTTCCCTGGTGGCTCAGATGGCAAAGAATCCATCTGTAATGCAGAACACCGGGTTCCTTCCCTGAGTTAGGAAGGTTCCCAGGAGGAGGGCATGGCAACCCACTCCAGTATTCTTGCCTGGAGAATCCCCACAGACAGAGGAGCCTGGCGGGCTACAGTCCGTGGGGTTGCGTATGATGAGTGACTAAGCACACAGCAGCGACCAGAGTACTCAGAAAAAATGAACTGGTTTAGGACTAACCTCAAAGCTTGGTTAGCTTTTGAGTGAGAACAACTATTCAGAGATTTGAGAATTTGAGTCAAATAGCAATAGTCAATTAAGAAAAAAACATACCAGTTGATTTCAAGTGGTTTTCTGTAGTTCTTGGTAAGTCATCAGATGATACTGACACTGCTCACAGGTTGCTATTTGAGTCAATGCCATGTTTGAAATGGTTGAAAAATCTCTTAATGTGAATATTCTCTGTGTGCAAGAAAGAATGCTTTCAAAGAAGCTGAGTAACTATGAATTCAGTAAAACCTGAAGAAGAATCTGGCAAGATATATTAGTAATAAAAATGCATGTGTAGGACAAATGGGAACAGTTGGACAAATATTAAAAACTTGTGAAAATGCAGTAAGGCTAAGGCCTATAAACATTCTTTGTAATATTCTTGCAGAAATCTGTGGAAAACATTTGACCTCTGTCATTTGTTATTGTAATTATGAGATTCATTTGCTCTTATGATCTAACCATTGTCAATTGTGTCAAATTTTGTAAGAAATAGAGGGGCAAGAATCTGACTCGACTTACTTCCTAGAAGTTGGATGGCTCGGTAGGGCTAACATTTCACTGAGGGCTTGTTGTCGTTGTTTTGCTTTTTAGCACAAGACCAAAACATTTTTTCTGAATGAAAAGAATTTCTTCAACCACAATTAATTATACAGATGATAATATTTCTTAATTGTTGTGGTTCAGTGACTCAGTCGTGTCTGACTCTTTGCAACCTCATGGACTGCAACACGCCAGGCTTCCATGTCTTTCACTATGTCCCAGAGTTTGCTCCAACTCACTTCTGCAGAGTTGGTGATGCCATCCAAGCATCTCATCCTCTGCGCCCCCTTCTCCTCCTGCCCTCAATCCTTCCCAGCATCAGGATCTTTCTCAGTGAGTCAGCTCTTCACATCAGGTGGCCGAAGTATTGGTTTCAGCTTCAGTATCAGACCTTCCAATGAATATTCAGGACTGATCTCCTTTAGGTTGGACTGCTTTGATCTCCTTGCTGTCCAAGGGACTCTCAAGAGTCTTCTCTATCACCACAGTTCAAAAGCATCAATTCTTCAGTGCTCAGCTTTCTTAATGCACCGAAGTGAAAGGCAGAACGGTGCTTCTGTGCAGCTTGTGCAGCACTGTACTCATGTCCACAACTGATGTTTGAGTCACAAGTACTCTTAAGCTGCTTTTAACCCTTATCATGCTGTAAAAAGTTAAAACAAGAAGTGAGATCTCTTTTCCCATACAAATCTGTGGTGGATGTATTTCCTGAGCTAAAACTACAGATTCAAATAGTCGAGGCTGGAGGCGGGGGGCGGGGGGTGTGTTTTAGACCTTTGTGCAAATGTAAAATAAAATTTCACATTTCAAAATCCATTCAACTGTATAATTGAGGAGCTTTCACCTAATTTTCAAATACAAGTGATTAATCCTTGGTATAATAACATACTAAAAGATACATATCAAGAGAAGAACCTAATAGAATTCTGTAAATAACTCCCAAGTGATGAATACATTTAACTAAAGTTATAAGCTTGTGGATTGATCTCAGTATTTAACAGCACTAATCTGTGTGGAAAAACACTAAATCAAATATGTAAAATCTAATTACATAGTAGCACTAAGCACTCTATTCAATCTCCATTAAGCAAAATGTTATCCAGAATTGCTGAGATCAAAGTTTATTTCTCATTTGAACTGTGGTTTCTATGGACTTCTGATTGTTTTCCCTCTTACCTTTTGAATTCTGTATTTTTTTCCTTTCCTTTGGATTCTCCAAATGTCTGTCTTGGTATCAGTTCTATTATACCTTCCTTTTTTTTTCCTTAAAGCTCTCTCCTGTGACTACCAACCCTTTTCCTTCTTATCTACCTTGAATATTTATCTCTAGCCATGTAGCACCATTTAACAGAGACTCTAAGAGAAGTAATTTCTACCTATTCCCCACCCCATATTTTATGACAGCAGTTGTTTTTTCTAAGACTCTATTTCAGTAAAGTCCCAAAATAGGGTTTCATGACCTGAAAATATCTTTGCTTTGTCCACATTAGATGAAATTTTTGACTGGATATAAAAATCAAGGGCTTCCCAGGTGGCTTAGTGGTAAAGAATCTGCCTACCAATGCAGGAAACATGGGTTAGATCGCTATGTAGGAAAGATTCCCTGGAGAAGGAAATGGCAACCCACTCAACTGTTTCAGCCTGGAAAATTCCATGGACAGAGGAGCCCAGTGGACTGAAGTCCTTGAAGTCATAAAGATTTGGACACTTGAACATAAAAATCAAGACTGAAGTTATTTTATTACTCTCATTGTTTTTCTCCACAACCTTTTAGTATAGCTAGTTTGTTGTCATTCAACACTCATTTAGTAATGAATATCATATCATGATTTATCCTCAATCTAGAGTGTTTCACAACTTCCAAATAATTTGAATGCTGGCCATTTTTTAATCATGATCTAGGTATGAGTCTCTTTCTTCCTTCTATTCAGAACTCTCTAGGTCATCATCTTGACAAAAACTCTGGCTTATTTGCCTCCACTACCTTTTATCTCACTGTTAAATAGTCAAATATAGGACATCCTTCATTGATCTTGAACATCTTTGATTTCTCTTTTCAAAAATTATACTTACCAGCTGTTTTTTTCTTTTGTCCTGTATTTTTGGAGGGTTCCTCAAAATTACTTTCTTGTAGTTTTATTTTTTAAATTAGCAATTACGTGTTTACTTCCTTAGAGCTCTGTCTCCAATAATTCCAATTAAATATCCCTAGGAACAAATGCAAGTGTTAATTGCTTATGTTTTTGATATACTTCTAGGTTCTTCTAGGACATTCTTTTTTGTTTGTCTTGGCTTTTTAAAGTTAATTGTTGAGTGATGTTGTATCATCTATTCATATTTTAAATTAAGGCCGTAAAGAAGACCTCCATGTACTTAGGTAAGTAAATATAGTCAACTGGCTTTTGTTTTAAGGTAATTGGATGAGGTACGGCCTATTACTGGGAAAACCCTAAATGCCAAAAAGAAAAAAAAAAATAATAATCCAATGTGATAAAACTTAAAGTAGCAACTTTAACTTTACAGCTAATTTTTAGAATTTCCATTGAGAATAAATTTCTGGTATAATTACCTAGGCTTAAATGCTTAGCTGAAAGCTTTCTGTATCCACATTGGGTAGAGAGGAGAAGAATGAGTAAATCAAGAGTTCTATGTATAATTAGTTCCTCTGCTTCCAACAATGACTTATCTCTGCCTCTGCCTTTGTTGAACTTGTTGTTTACCTTGGCCCCCTCTCTGAATGCAGCTTCATTAGCATGTATTCAGACTAGGAATTCCTCTGCTCTCTCTATAATCTATAACAGTAATGTCCTTTTGTTTTTTCAGACATTGTTGAAAAATATATTCAGTAATGCAGTATCCTCATGTTCTTTTTGTTTTAATTTATTCTGTGTACTTTAATGGGGTATTGAGAAGGAAGAGAGAAAATGAGACATGTCTCAGTCCGCCATATTGAAATGGAAATACACATAAATTTATCAAGCTCATATCGTGTGGCAGCAGTTTGCCATATTTATTTGAACAAGGCAAACCTGTTTTTAACCTTATAAATTTTACCTTCCGATGTCAACAGTAGTTGGTAAACATGAAGAGACAGGACAGTATCCTGTGAGAAGGAATGACAGAAGAAAGCAACTCTAAATTTGATGATTAGAAAACAAAAAAAGTGTGAAATGATTGTGTCCGGCCTTGAAAGAGAAGAAGAAATGCAAAGAGAAAGTAGCCAGAATATTGTAAGTGAAAATATCCCTATATGTAAAAATCTTTAGATAGTAGAAATGAGTACAATGAAGTAAAAGCAAGGCAAGGAGTCTGTTAGTCAGAGGGCAGAAGACAGAGTAGAGTTTAGAGACAGAAGCGGAGGCTATATTTTTCAGGCATAGATTCTATGCACTTTGAAATATTTCATTCAGATGTATGAAATAATTTATGTTTTAAGAAGATTATTTTGCTTTTCCAAAGAGAATAGATTGGAGAGAAAAGGTAGGAGGTAAAGCTGAATGTCAGGCGCTTATCTCAGTAATTCAGGTGAGAGAAAACGGTGGCCTAAGCTGAGTAGTAGAGAAGAGAAAGAATACATTCTGTATGGGTGTGAAAGATTGAATTACTGAGACGTACCAATAAATTGATTGTGAGGGTAAGGAAAAGAGACGAATCTAGGAATCTCCTGAGTTATTTACTACAAAATATATTGTTCTGTAGATGTTTTATTAAGATGAGAAAGAAGAAAGGAGGAATTTAATTTTAGACTCGCTAAGTTTAAGATGCCAATTTAGGTTCAAAATCACTGTGGACAATGACTGCAACCATGAAATTAAAAAATGCTTGCTCCTTGGAGGAAAAGCCATGATGAATTAGACAGTGTATTAAAAAGCAGAGACATTACTTTTCCAACAAAAGATCTGTATAGTCAAAGCTATGATTTTTTTCAGTAGCCATATATGGATGTGAGAGTTGGACGGAGAAGAAGGATAAGCACAAAAGAATTGATGATTTCAAACCGTGGTGCTAGGAAAACTCTTGAGAGTCCCTTAGACAGCAAGAAGATCAAACCAGTCAATCCTAAAGGAAATCAACACTGAATATTCTTTGGAAGGACTGATTCTGAAGCTGAAGCTCCAGTACACTGGCTACCTGATTCGAAGAGCTGACTCATTTGAAAAGATCCTGATGCTGGAAAGATTGAAGGCAGGAGGAGAAAGGGGTGACAGAGGATGAGATGGTTGGAATCACTGACTCAATGGACATGAGTCTGAACAAACTCCAGGAGGTAGGGAAGCCTGGCGTGCTGCAGTCCTTGTGGTCACAAAGAGTCAGACAGGACTGAGTGACTGAACAACAGTGACAAAACATTCAAACGGAAATGCCAAGACAAGAAGGCCACATTGAGGATTTTGTCTTATTAGGACATATGTGATAATGAAAAACATGTGGCTGGAAAAGAAGATCTCAGGAGAAAAAAGAAAGAGGGTGAAGAACCTTGTTCTCAAGTTAGATAGAGGCAGAGAGGCCAGAAATAGAGACTGAGAAATAATAGAATCAGAATGGCACACAAAAAAGAAAAAAAACAGGAAACTCTGAAATCAGTCATGAAAGTGAAGGAAAATAGAGTTCAAAGAAGGAAACTTTCAAGTTAAATGCAGAGAAATATGCATTAGATTTGCTGATTTTGACAGTGGCAGTCACAGAGAAGGCAAATTGACCATAGAGTATTTTGAAGGGTGAGAGATGAGCAAATGCTCAGGAAAAGCGTGTATGGAAAATCCTCGTAAGAATTTTGGATATAAAGGAGTCCATAAAGGAGCTGAATAGGCCAGCTGGGGTAAAAGAAGGTTTTATTTATTTGCTTGTTTGATTATAAAATAAAAGACATGGCATCTTTACATGTAAATATTCCTACATAAGTGCCCAGGCCCACCATTTTGCATGTAATCCATCAGTCAGTTCAGTTCAGTCGCTCAGTCATGTCCGACTCTTTACAACCCCATGGATTGCAGCATGCGAGACCTCCCTGTCCATCACCAATTCCCAGAGCTTGCTCAGTCTCATGTCCATCAAGTCGGTGAGGCCATCCAGCCATCTCATCCTCTGTCACCCCCTTCTCCTCCCGCTTTCAATCTTTCCCAGCATCAGGTTTCCCAACATGTCAGTTCTCATCAGATGGCCAAAGTGTTGGAGTTTCAGCTTCAACATCAGCCCTTTCAATGAACTCAGGACTGATCTCCTTTAGGATTGACTGGTCAGATCTCCTGGCAGTCCAAGGGACTCTCAAGAGTCTTCTCCAACACCACAGTTCAAAAGCATCAGTGCTTCAATTCTTTGCTGCTCAGCTTTCTTTATAGTCCAACCCTCACATCCATACATGACTCCTGGAAAAAATGTAGCTTTGACTAGAATCAGATGACCTAAGAAAAGAGGAGCCACTTGTCTCAGTAATTGGGCAGTCTCATCAGTTTTCTCCAGTGTAATTCAAAATTATTATAACTTTATATGTGTGTCATGATGTGAAACACGTGAAGGAATGATCTCTGGCATATGAAAGCCATTTAGGGGAGAGAGAGAAAGTGAGAGAGAGAGACACACACACACATAGAAAAAGAGGTTAATGGTGCAAGAACAGAGAAAATTCCCAAAGAGATAAAATCATAAAAATGTAGCAAGGTGACCATTGCCAAGATTAAGAAAATTTCCCCTATTTCTGCAGTTACTGACAGGTGCAAGTGGGTTGCATATTTGATCATGAGATGATTGGACATTTTTGGAATGATTTCCATTCTTTATGTAAAATATAAAGCAAGACGATTAATGAAGAGGAAAAATATAAGGCATTGGAAACTCAAGGAAGAAGTGAAGAATATATATTGTAAAGAGAAAAAACTGTAATACTTGATAAGATGTTGTATCCTTAGCTTTCTGCTAGGTTATTCTGATCAAAGAAAATGAAATATTTCTCAATATATTTATGAAGCCATTTGTTCATATAGCTTAAGCCTAGAATGTAAACTCCTGGAGGCTTGGGATTTTTATCTCCCTTAGGGCTTCATCACTGACAGTTTTGCAAAGTAAGGACAGAATACATATTTGTTGAATGAATGAACAACAATCCTGACTGCTACAAAAGGATTTTAAGGGAACAGGAGACTGATAAACGAATTGAAACATTGTTTTTGGAGGGTAAACTCACTTTTTGTCCAATTATTTATCTTTCTCCATCTTTTCCTTCTCTGTTTTTTTCCCTCTCATCCAAATAAAGCGTTGGTGTCATCATTTCTGGCCAAAACCTTTTAAAAATATTGCTCCCTAATGTAAAGGCTGACTTTCAGCCAAATGCCTCTAACTGATTTAATTGGACAAATATTAGAACAAATTAAAATTTTAATCATAAATCTTCCAAGTAAGAATTATCTTTCTAGCATATTTCAATCTTGGATGGTCTTTTCACATAGACTGCCAAAGTCAGCACTTTTCCATGAATCCTTTGCTATCATATTTAAGCTACAGCTGTAGCTTGGTTGACCACCTTCTTTTCTGCTTCAAGGAAAACTATTGCCTCCGTTGTCTTATTTACTGCTGTCCTTGCAAGCATATGAACTATCCCAAGAAGAACGTGACCATGGATACGTGTGAAGGCTCACTTTAATCAGTCACTGGCTGTGTTCTTGGAACTGCCATAGGCAAGCCCCACGTCATGGCTGACTATAAGTGCCCAGCCATTGCACACGGGTTGTGTGAAGCACCAATTGATTTAATTTTAATACAGCACATTGTCTCACTTTATCTTGTAGTTTTTAGAGTAAATATTTATCTTCAGATATTTTAAGGATGAATTTTTGGTCTGAACTAGGAGATTTCAGTATACTGGAACTTTCTGTTTAAAACAAATGGACAGATGATGTGAAACGTTTTGATCCTCCCCTAATGGCTAGCGTCATTTCAAGCAGTATTTGGTTTCCTCAGACTAATAGAAAAGAGCATGGTTTTTACACTAGCCAAATGGATATCATCATTTGCTTCTGTGGAAAGGAAACTCAGGCTTGTTTGCCAATCTCAAGTAGAAAGTGCTGTGTGATTGCCTGGTTCAGATATTAGTGGAGAATGCTGTCTTTCTTCTGTGCAGTTATCACACCTGTTTATGAAATGGAACTACAATATTGGAAGACACTTTATCCTCAACTGGCAACAGGAAAATGCAGCATTTCTAGCTGCTCTTAAAGCCTTGGGCAGAATATCAGGAATGAAAGTGAAGTCACTCAATCGTGTCCAACTCTTTGGGATCCCATGGACTGTAGCCTACCAGGTTCCTCTGTCTATGGGATTCTCCAGGCAAGAGTACTGGAGTGGGTTGCCATTTCCTTATCCAGGGGATCTTCCTGACCCAGGGATCGAACCTGGGTCTCCTGCATTGTAGGCAGACAGTTTACTGTCTGAGCCACCAGGGAAGCCAGGAGAGTAGAGGAAATGAAGTATAAACCATGGCAAAAGCAGTAATCTGATTAGGTTGAATCTGCTTCATGTATCTTGGTAAATCACAGAGGCAGAGTAGAATATTGCCTTGAGTTGTTGCACAAATCTAGAACAATGAAAATTATTGACAATTATTTACAAATAGGAAAAATTAGATCTGATTATTCAAATATCTTTAGTGTACACATTCTTCCCTTCTGTTGAATGAATAAGATATTCTGAAATAGGAGTTACAGTGTTATATTTACTGAAAAATACTCTGTAAGATTTCTTCTACTTACCGAAAACCTGCTCCTAAGATAAAAATTTAAGAAATAGACTTGGGAAAAACTCCTAAATCCTGCCCTAATTTTATCCTTTGTTCAAATTTAATTTCACAAGTTATGCTATTTTTTGTGAATTTTTTACCTGGTAATGGAATTTTTAAAGTGCACCAAAAAAAAAATCCAGATAACTAATAAACATAACTTTTTTTTTTCCATGTAGACCTCCAGACACCATCTAACGTTAAGAGAACCAATACTGAAAGTTAGGTCAAAATTTCAACGGGTTGAGGAGACTTTCAAGATGATGGAGGAATAAGATGGAGAGACCACCTTCCTCCCCACAAATACATCAAAAATTCTTACAGAACACCTTCTGAACCCTGACAGGGGACTCCAGCCTTCCAAAAAGGGGAGCCAATCTCCTCAGAATGAGGAAGGGCAGAAGATAAAGATAAAGAAGTACAATGGATTGGGGATGGGACCTGCACGCCGGGGAGGGAGTCCTGAGGGAGGAAACGTTTCCACCCCTCGCAAACCCCTCACAGGCAGTTGTGGGGAGAGACACCGAACCTCGGAGGGGAACCGAGCGACAGGTGCTTGGAGGGCAGAACGGAGGGATTAGCCGCAGAGCGCGTGGCCGAGCAGCACCTCCCGGCCGGCGGGGCCTCTCACCCCCGCAG
>ML661888.1:4676128-4826226 GCA_007570785.1 Antilocapra americana | reverse complement strand
GGCGGAAGAGGGGCTGGCACAGGGCAGAAGAGGGGCTGGCACAGGACAGAAGGGGGGCTGGCACAGGACAGAAGAGGGGTGCAGGAAAAGGGCCGGCCCCGGACGCTCCGTCTCTGCGCGCTTGCAGGGGCCGCAGGGGGGACCAGCCAGCCTCGCGGCTGAGAAGCTGGCACCGTGGCGGTTCCCAGTACCGGAGAGGGGCCATGGGCCACTGGGGCACCCGCGGCAGGGGGGCGCCAGGGGCGGAGGAGGCCTCAGCCGGCCAGGGTCTCGGCCCCAGGAGTCGCAGACGTGAGAGCGCGTGGGTCACCGCCCGCACCTCCTGAGAGCTGAGCCGTGGGGCCCCGGGACAGACCCAGCACCCGGGCCGGGGCCCCGGGGAAGGGCCGGAGGAACCGCCTCGGGGGCGGCCCTCTCCACACAGCCCCGCGGTGCCCGCCGTACCCCGCCCTCTCCCCGGACCAGCGGAGCAAGTGCGCCCCACCACGCTGCTACTTTGGGCCCTTCTTTCTGGGTGGAGGACGGACACCGTCGAGCGGCCTACAAGCCGGGGAAGGTCCAAAGCCGAAGAGGCACAGCAGGGCTTGGGTAAGCAGAGGAGAGAAGGGGCACTCTGCAGCGCGGGCCCAGGGGATCAGATCTCCACAACTGGCCCGAGTCAGGGGACTGCAGGGGCGGGTGTGGACTTGGGGAGCAAGTACAAGCTGAAGCAGGGCGAGGTCTGAACCTGAGCTGATCCCATACTGTCCACAAGAGGTCCAGAGACCTTCTCGGACGTACTGGAGGGTGTTCCGAGGAGGCAGACTGGCAGGAGCACCTGTGAGGAGAGGACCATGGAGGGGTCACGAGGAAATTCTTAATACCACTCTCTCTGTGTTTTTCTCTCTTTCGTATTCTAATGTTGTTATTACTCCTTTAATTTTTATTTTTATAACCTACTTTTTTCTTTTTGAAACTTTTTTCAAAAATTCATTTTATTTTTTCTTATTTTTCTGTACTCTAGTTATTTTGCATTTTTCCATGTTCTTGATTTTGTGCTTTTGTTAGTCTACATTTTAGTATTCGTTTTCACTTATGGGTTCGTTTATTGGCTTGATTGCTCTCTTCTGTTTTGACTCCTGTCTTTGTCCTTTTATTTTTTTATTGTAACAAATTCAAGAAAGACTTTTTTCTTTACAATATTGTGTTGGTTTTGCCATACATTGACATGAATCTGCCATGGGTGTACATGCGTTTCTCTTCCAGAACTCTCCTCCCACCCTGGTAAATTTAAACATACTGAAATCATTCCAAACATCTTTTTCTGACCACAATTCTATAAAAATAGATATCAAGTACAGGAAAACAAAGTCTGTAGAAAATGCAAACACATGGAGACTAAACAATGCATTTCTAAATAACCAAGAGGTCACTTAAGAAATCAAAGAGGAAATCAAAAAATACCTAGAAACAAATGACAACAAAAAATGATGAGTCACACCCTACAGGATGCAGAAAACAGTGCTAAGAGGTAAGCTTATAGGAATACAAGTCTACCTCAAGAAACAAAAGAAACATCAAATAACCTAACTTTACAACTAAATCAAATTCAAATTTGAACTGTGGTGTTGGAGAAGACTGTTGAGAGTCCCTTGGAATGCAAGGAGATCAAACCATCGATCCTAAAGGAAATCAGTCCTGAATATTCATTAGAAGGACTGAGGCTGAAGCTGAAGCACCAATACTTTGACCATCTGACATGAAGAACTGACTCATTGGGAAAGACCCTGATGATGGGAAAGATTGAAGGCAGGAGGAGAAGGGGACGACAGAGGACAAGATGGTTGGATGGCATCACTGACTCGATGGACATGAGTTTTAGCAAGCTCCAGAGGCTGGTGATGGACAGAAGATGGATTTCAACAGCAATATCTTGGGAGTCTGGTGGTGAACACTCAGACTGTGGCACACTGTATAAACTTACCTGACTTCACCAGGACAACTTTTGCATTTCTGTGAAATGTAATGATACAATAGTCTCTTTTGTCTTGGCTATCTTATTAGCCTATTAAACAGTTCAATTCAGTTCATTTCAGTCGCTCAGACGTGTTCAACTCTTTGCGACCCCCTGGACCACAGCACACCAGGACTCCCTGTCCATCACCAACTCTCTGAGTTCACCCTAACTCATGTCCATTGACTCGGTGATGCTGAGTCATCTCATCCTCTGTCATCCCCTTGTCCTCCTGCCCTCAATCTTTCCCAGCATCAGGGTCTTTTCAAATGAGTCAGCTCTTCACATCAGGTGGCCAAAGTATTGGAGTTTCAGCGTCAACATCAGTCCTTCCAATGAACACCCAGGACGGATCTCCTTTAGAATGGACTGGTTGGATCTACTTACAGTCCAAGGGACTCTCAACAGTCTTCTCCAACACCACAGTTCAAAAGCACCAATTCTTTGGCACTCAGCTTTCTTTATAGTCCAACTCTCACATCCATACATGACTACTGGAAAAACCATAGCTTTGACTAAATGGACCTTTGTTGACCAAGTAATGTCTCTGCTATTTAATACACTCTCTAGGTTGGTCATAACTTTTCTTCCAAGGAGTAAGGGTCTTTTAATTTTATGGCTGCAATCACCATCTGCAGTGATTTTGGAGCCCAGAAAAATAAAATCAGCCACTGTTTCCACTCTTTCCCCATCTATTTGGCATGAAGTGATGGAATAGGATGCCATGACCTTAGTTTTCTGAATGTTGAGCTTTAAACCAACTTTTTTCACTCTCCTCTTTCACTTTTCATCAAGAGGCTCTTTAGTTCTTCTTTATTATCTACCATAAGGGTGGTATCATCTGCATATCTGAGGTTATTGATATTTCTCCCTGCAATCTTGATTCCATCCTGTGCTTCTTCCAGCCCAGTGTTTCTCATGATGTAGTCTGCATATAAGTTAAATAAGCAGGGTGACAATATACAGCCTTGACGTACTCCTTTTCCTATTTGGAACCAGTCTGTTGTTCCATGTCCAGCTATTGCTTCCTGGCCTGTATACGCGTTTCTCAAGAGGCAGGTCAGGTGGTCTGGTATTCCCATCTCTTTCAGAGTATTAAACAGCAGATAGTAGCTATCAGGAGGCCTTACAGATCGCTAAGAAAAGAAAAGACATGAAAGGCAAAGGAGAAAAGGAAAGATATATCCATCTGAAGAGTTCCAAAGAATAGTAAGGAGAGATATGAAAGCCTTCCTCAGTGATTAATGCAAAGAAATAGAGGAAAACAATAGAATAGGAAAGACTAGAGATCTCTTCAAGAAAGTTAGAGATAACAAGGGAACATTTCATGCAAAGATGAGCACAGTAAAGGACAGACATGGTAGAGACCTAACAGAAGCAGAAGATGTTAAGAAGAGGTTGCAACAATACAGAGAAAAACTATACAAAAAATATCTTTATGACCCAGACAGATAACCACGATGGTGTGATCACTCACCTAGAGCCAGACACCTGGAATGTGAAGCCAAGTGGGCCTTAGGAAGCATCACTACTAACAAAGCTAGTGGAGGTGACGGAAATGCAGTTGAGCCATTTCAAATCTAAGTATCAAAAAAATAAATAAATAAATAACACGCAGTGTCAGTCTATGCCAACAGCTTGCAAACATATGACTGCAACAATGGATAAATCCATTGAGCAAACTTTAGCCTATGCTTCTATACCATTTAAGTGCAGGGACAAAAAATTATCATTTTGCTGGATAACAAATGAAGGTAAAATTGTCAAAATTTGTACTTAAAATATTATCAATCAGGATACTGTGCTATAAAAAATATGGATATTTATTTGATTGTAAGTTCTTTAAGAGCAGAGATCTTTTCTTGTTCATATTTCCCCATACTATGTCACTGACTTATTTTTGCCTTGTACCTCTGGACAAGTCATGTACCAACTCCAACAGCCTACCTGCTTCTATACCATATATTTTTTGTTATGATAGAAGTTCCTTGTCCTGTTTAAAGTCACTCCTATCTGTGTGCTGAATTTCATTCCCATTCATAACTCTCAAGGATATTGCTTCTGCAATTACTTTTCTTCTCTCTTGTATTAATAAATTTTTTTTCTTTCTCTGCTAGATCATACTGTTGGCATATGACATGACTTAATATAATTCTTCCTTTAAAAGAATCATCTGTCCTCACATTCTTTCCAGTTACTGTCCCATTTTCATATTTTTCTTTCATGTAAAACTTCCATAAATGATTTGCTAATTTTATTGTTTTGTCCCTTTCCTAACTGTCCATTCTCTCTCTAACCTTCTTCCACGAGGCTCTTTTGCCTGAAATGCCAGTGAAAACACTCTTTTCAAGGTTATAAATGACAAGAACTCATGGTCAATTCACTATTCAATTTTACTTGACTTTTAGCAGCATTTGACATAAATGATCACAGTTCTTTCTTGAAACACACACTATTCTTGTCTTCAAGGATATCTAAGATACCTGATTTTCTTTCTACTTCATAAATGTCTTTCCGAAGTCCACTTTTGTGGCTCCTCTTCTACCAGACATGTAAACATCCTATTACTCCGGATATTTTCTTCTTCTAGGCATCCTCCAAATAATCTAATCAAGACTAAGACCTGTTATTACAACCAATTCATAGATGGCATTCAAATTCATTTCTTTCCTGGAATGCACTACTGACTTTCACATTTTTCAGATTTAAAATGGTTCAAGTTTTCCTCTTACAAATAATATAGCATTCTATCTTGAACCATTTGCTTATTCCAAATAGATCATTGTTGATGCCTCGCTTATCTCCACGTGGCATACTCCATCCATCTGTAAATCTTCGTATCTCCACCTGCAAAATATTTCTGCAGCTCAGTTATGTATCTTTTAAACCCAAACCTATAATGCCGTCCTCTTTCACCTAGACTATTGCAACAGTTGGAGAAGGAAATGGCAACCCACTCCAGTATTCGTGCCTGGAAAATTCCATGGACAGAGGAGCCTGGTGGATTAAAGTCCGTAGGGTTGCAGAGTCAATCACGATTAAATGACTAAGCACAGCACTTGCAATGGTATTCCAATAGTCAGTTCACATTCATTTTTGCCTCGTTAGGTTTCACCATTTACACAGCATCCAGATTCTTCTTTCTAAAGCACAAATCAAATTATGTCACTCTGTTGTTCAAACTCTGCAATGACTGACTTATCCTTGAAGAATAATTGAAAACTCTCTATTGTGAATTTTTACAAGACCACACATGATCTAGTGCATGCCTATCTCTGAGACTAATCTTGGAACGACTGATTCACTATGCTCTAGTTACTTTGGCCTTCTTCACACAAAAAAAGCTTATTTCCACTTTAGGGTATATTTTATTTCTCAGATCCATTTTCCATTCCTTTAAATGACTAACTTCAAGTAACTTATTCTTCTGAGAATATCACCTATTCAGAATCTTTTCCAGAGGCTCTAAAGTAGTTTACCACCATTACTTTCAATAACCCTAACCTTATTTTATTTTGTTCTTAGCATCTGTACTATCTACAAGTCATCTCTTTGCTTACCTATCCATTTATTTATGTGTGTATTTGCTTATTCTCTGTATTATCCTAATCACCAGCCACTGGAGTATAAAACTTGGGACAATGAAGACCTTATTTCATTTATTCACCACTACTAAGAGGACAGCTCCTGCTTCTTTGCAAACATTGGGGTAAAAGATAGTAAGGGAGAAATTATGAAAAGTAAGATAAAGGTATGCCATCATTCCTACTGAGAAAAATAATAGGTACGTAATTGTGCTAAGCTTAAAACTCTATGATGCATGTATAATTTTTCCCTCCAAAATATGTTATTCGTCCTACAAATATATCATTGCTGTGTCACTGTGATGAGATTCAGTAGCCTTTAAACAAAAAAAGAAATCCAAGTTACCAGAGAAAAAGAGATTGCCAGAAGCACACAAAAAGTAAAGCTTAGAGAAGATATTAATAGATGGACCCTAGAAATAGTCTTCTCTTTGCCTTGATCTGTTTCTCTCCTTTAAAAAACAATTTTCTGACAGCATGGGATTGTACTTTGGCTTTTTACATTTTCCTCTGACTTTTTAGGCTGCAGTCATTTGTGTCTTTTTCATCCACTTAAGAGGTAAAACTCACTGAACTCTCTCTAAATTTTAAAATTCCACTAGATTTGAAATCCAGATAAAGTAATATTGGTATATGTATGTTGGGTTTCCCAGGTGGCACAGTGGTAAAGAATTGGCCTGCCAATGCAGGAGACACAGAGATGTGGATTCTATCCCCGGGTCAGCTAGATCCGCCTAGAGTAGGACATGGCAACCCCTTCCAGTATCTTTGCATGGAAAATTCCATGAACAGAGGAACTTAGTGGGCTACAAGTATGGGATTACAAAGAATCGGACGTGACTGAGAAACAGAGCATAACACATATTTATCTTACCATGATATTCTAGCTAAACAAAACTCTTAGGCCCTCATACCTATCAAAATATTTTAGGAACTCTATTTAACAGACTTCCTCGTGTTTTCTCCTTGATCTTTGTAAAAGGAACACAACTTAGATTTTATTTTATTTTTTTGTCTTTTACTGAGATGAAGTATGGAAAGGAAATGGAGACAGAGAGGTTAATTAGTACCATAAAAATGTCATGCTTATAATTAAAATGTCTGGTATTCCAACCTAATTAGTGAGATTCTAGTTATCCATGCTTATAATCACTTAGCCAAATAATTCCCAAAAGTAGGAAGACAAGGGAATCATCTGGATTACTTCTTTCAAAGGTGAATTTCCAGTTCTCAATTCAAATCTCAGATATTCCTCTCAGAAGTTCTTAGGTGAGGTCAGCAGACATGTACTTTGGACAGTATTACAGTGACCTACATTTTTGGAGGGAAGAGACCCATTCTTTGAGAGACAACATAATAACTGGCACAAGGAGCCTATCAAGACGCAGAGTCCATGTGGTCACAGAGTCGAACTTGACTTAGTGACTAAAACAACAACATCATTCCCACTGGACTTACACGGATCATAGGCATTCCATAATACTTACTTAATGGAAAATAATTAATTTGGAAGTCTTTTGCCATAATGTCACTATTAAATTAAAAAATATGTCAATCATTCTCTCAAATATCTTCATATTTGATGATATGAACATATCAAAAATATTATGTGTACAATAGCAGAAACACTAAAATTAATCCTTTAAGAACATTGCATCTTTCATAACATCACACAATTCTTCTTTAAACAATTGCAATGAAACCTTAGGAACCACATAATCTCATAAATGGGCTGTTAGCCTCAATAATAGCACACTGCTATAGTCATCTCATATAATCTTCAAAGTGAATTTACATTACTATTTTGGAGCCTTTAAAATCAAATAATGGAGATGGATCCAGATCTCGTAAGTAGCCAAGCTTTTCATTAATCAAACCATTCAAAAACTTTGGTCATTTTCATATTTTCAATCATTATCTTTAATTGACCTAACATAAGACTTCTTCCATCTTCTATTAAAAATTTTTAATCTGGGAAATGTATAAACTAAGTAAAAAATAAGGATATGGCACACGTGAATGTGATTTAGTTTGAGATTTTTAATTTAGATAGTTACCTATTATAAAAACCTTAGTTTTCAATATTTAGTTTTTAGCACATAAAGATCATGATCAAAGCTTTAAGTTTATTATGATTATGTAGGCAGGTAAAGGAAAATCTAAATATTATCTATTTAGGATCTTTGTTAGAGGCAGACATATTCACTCAAATGATAGTCAAAGTAGAAAAAAAATCTTGCTAACTCAAGAACAAAGATATAAAATATACTTCCACAAACATAGAGACAAAAGCAATACATATGAAATATAATGATGCAATCATATAGTTTATTAATATTCTTAATTTAACAAACATAGGGCAATGAAATGTAAATCAAGGCCTTTGCATTGTCACAAGGAAAAAATGCAAACATACTCATAATGCTATCATTTTTTAGGCAGGTGGATAGGGAGTCCATGGGCCCTACCCACCTGCTATGGGTGTCACATCATTACCCATATTTTGGAATTTATGGCCAGTTATCCACAACAGAAGTGAGAGCTGGGAAATTGGTTAATTGATAATAAAGGAGCCATAGGAACAGGCTCCTTGATGTTGTAAGTAGACCAGCCTTCATTACAAGATCTAAGGGAAACAAACTGACTTAATGTTAACTGTCCAACCCTATATAAAAGCTATTTTTAGTAACAGGTCAACCGGTATATAACAAGATGTCTTAAAGACCGCATGTGGGTCTCTCCCTACCACCTTCTGGGGTCTGTGCCAGAAGCTGTCTCTATTACTATCTGACTTCAAAGCGGTAACACTGCCGCGAAGACCTGAGCGACTGTGTTCCTTTGATCCCAGAGTGAATTCTTTCCTTTGGAGATCAGGAACCCACAGCCGACACTGAACGCTGTGGAACAATAACATGTTAATTAAAAAGATACCTTACTACAGAATATAAACAAACTTCCTTTTCTCTTGCTCTTTTTGTGAGTATTTTAAAGATAAACATATAATAAACACAGCAGGGGGAAATGTGCCTTAATTTTCCATCCCTGAAGAGAAGCAATTTGTACCGATCTACTAATAAACAGATATTAGCCAAGAATCAAATCACTGTGTTTGTCAGAAACAAATAGAAAATATGAACATATTTCCTATTGTTCAAAAGCTGAAAGATTAGTGGAAGCACTTTATAGACTTTATATTCTAATAAAAGCAAATAAGAAATAAAGAGAATCATGTTATAGGGTGTGTATATGTATACACACACCTTCTTTCCTATAATCTGATATATATGTATATATCAGTTGTATTAGGAATGTCCTCATGTAGAAGGTAATAGTTAAGATGAATCTCCAAAGGGAGACCTAGGTTACTTTAAAAGAAAGGGGCAGGGGTTATTTGTTGGTTTTGATATTGAGCTGCATGAGCTATTTGTATACTTTGGAGCTTAATTCCTCATCAATTTCTTCATTTGCAAATATGTTCTCCCTTTCTAAGGGTTGTCTTTCTGTTTTGTTTACAGTTTCCTTTGCTGTGCAGAAGTCCTTAAGCTTGATTAGGTCTCATTTGTTAATTTTTGTTTTTATTTCCACTGCTCTGGGAAACGGGTCAAAAAACATCTTGCTGCGATTTATGTCACAGAATGTTCTGCCTATTCTTTCCTTTAATAGTTTTATAGTATCTGGCCTTACATTTAGGTCTTTAATCCATTTTGAGTTTATTTTTGTGCATGGTGTTAGGGAGTGTTCTAATTTCATTATTTTACATGTATCTGTCCAAGTTTCATAATACTACTTATTAAAGAGACTGTCCCTTCTTAATTGTATATTCTTGCCTCCTTTGTTATAGACTGTGATTATAGGTGCATGGGTGGAAGATCTAAATAAATATTTCTCAAAAGAATACATACAGATGACTAAAAAGCACATGAAAAGATGCTCAACATCACAATAATTGATGCATCAACAGCATAATAATTGAGCATCTTTTCATGAGCACGTGAAATGCAAATCAAAACTACTATGAGGTATCATTTCACACTAGTCAGAAGTATCATCATCAAAAAATCTACAAACAATAAATGTTGGAGTGGATGTGGAAAAAAGGGGACACTCCTACACTGTTGGTGGGAATGTAAATTGGTGCAGCCACAATGGAGAACATTATTAATGCACCTTTAAAAAAATTAAAACTAGAGCTTCTGTATGGTCCAGCAACCCCACTCCTAGACAGGCATCCAAAGAAAACCATAATTGAGAAGATACATGCACCCCGGTGTTCACTGAAGAACCACATTTACAGTAGCCCGGGCATTTTCATTGGCTGGCATCACCGACTCAATGGACATGAGTTTGGGTAAGCTCTGGGAGTTAGTGGCGGACAGGGAGGCCTGGCATGCTGCAGTCCCTGGGGCCGCAAAGAATCAGACACGACTGAGAGACCAAACTGAACTGAGCTGAATGTATTACAGAGATATGTGAAAATTAATCAACCTTAAGGGTAGTTCACAAAAATATTTATATTATGTTTAGTTATAGAAATAAATATCTTAGTGGGTATAGGTTACATGCCAGTGCATGCCATTAATGAAAGCAAAGTTATTTTTGATAATACTCTAAATTTCTTTCTCCAATGATTCTCAGCAAGTTAGGAGTCATCTAATGTCACACAAAGAGAAATTTCAAAATTTGCTAGCTCATCCTCACTATATAACATCACTGCGCAATAAAGGTTTCCTCTTCTTAACCTGTTTTGTTCCTGGTAAGTTCAATGCCTTCACAGAAAGAAAGAAAAAGAAAAAAACCCTGTTTGATTAATATATCAATGTCTACTATTTACTGTTTAATAGGCTAATGAGATAGCCAAGACAAAAGAGACTATTTTATCATTATATTTCATAGAAACACAAAAGTAGCCCTGGTGAAGTCAGGTAAGTTTATAGGGTGTGCAATAATCTGAATGTTCACCACCTGACTCCCAAAATATCTATGCTGAAATCACAACTCCTAAAGGTTGGACCTTTTATAAGTATCAATAGGTGGGACCTTTGGGAAGTGACTAAGTCACAAGAATGAAACCCTCACAAAGAGGATTAGTGCCCTTTTGGCAAAACACACCATAGAGTTCCCCAGCTCTTTCACCATGTGAGGGTATAATGAGAAATCTGTCACAAGAAAAAGGGTCCTTACCAAACATTCTGCTATCTTTCTCTTGGACTTCCAGTCTCCATAACTGTAAGAAATAGATTTATATCATTTATAAGCTCCCCAACCTGTGGTGTTTTACTATAGCAGTCCAAACAGACTAACACAGACTTACAAAACAAATTTTTAAAAAGTGAGCTGAGGCATGAATGCAGGACTTGTTCCCATTCTAGTGATTTAGCTGCTGTGGAAGGCAGCCTATTGGTAAAAGCCCCTATCAGTATAACCAGAGGATGCTAAATTCAAATAACTTGAAAATATTAATGTAACATTTTATAATTGTATGTTCCATGTTAGAGTCTAATAATATATTTTCAAAGAATGCTAAGGAATAATAATTACAAATACCTTGTACATGAAGCAGATAACAAAATAAGAGAAAATGAAACCCTTAAGATTTTAGTTTTCATTTTCCAAAGTGATCACATTTGTAAGCTATGAAAAGTAGGGAATCAATAATCACTCATCTCAGTTTTTGTTTTCTTGAGTGGCCCAAAAAATAATTGCTAGAATTATTATTAATATGATAAATTTGACATTCCCTGAACTAACAATTTTGTTCTCACATAACTGGAAATAAAATCATGGTCTTTTATTGCCATATGTCTACTCATCATCCATAAAATAAAATTTTATATCACTCTCCTGATACAAATGATAGCACTATCATGAAATATATGAATTCTTGGGGAAAAACCTTACTTTTTGAGAAATCAGATATGAAAAATATCAACACTTGCGGGAAAATAAACTTATGTAGGTCATTCAAAATCTATACAACTTTGTAATCAGAATACAAATAAAAATAAATATTAATTTAAAATAGTAACAATTCAGAAGACAGAATAGATTCCTGATAAATAAAACAGCTGTCCAGTGGTATCCACACCACCTGGAAAGTTTTTGAAATGTACATTCTTAGACCCACTGAATCCTTAACATGAAGGCATGCTAAGTTGCTTTAGTCATGTCTGATTCTTTGTGATCCTATGGACTGTAGCCAGTCAGGCTCCTCTGTCCATGAGATTTTCCAGGCAAGAATACTAGAGTGGGTTGCCATGCCCTCCTCCAGGGCATCTTCCCAACCCAAGAATCAAACCTGCGCCTCCTGCACTGCAGTCAGATTCCTTACCACTGAATCACCAGGAAATCCCTAATCAACTCAGTCAAAAATTCTGGGACAGAGCCAAGCAATCCACGGTTTATCAAGCCCTCAAGGTGACTGCAACGCAATCTTAGGCTAGTGAATCACTGTGCTCCTCTATATAAAACATTTCACCTTTCAAATTAAAAAAAAAAGTGAACTTCCTAGGCAACAATAAAATAAGAAAGTAATTCAGGTTGTTAAATTATGGAGTCAACGGCAAAAGATACAAACACCCGGGAAGTAGGCAACCTCTAAAAGACTCCTGTGCCTCAGCTTCCATGATATCAATACTCTGTAAGTGCAGTGAGAGTTAGTGACTTGCTTCTAGAAAAGATAATACAACAAAAGCAATGCAGTATCACTTCCGAGATTAGCTTCTGTCTTGCTTCACTTTTGTTCCTTCATTTGTTCACTGCTAAATTCTGAGCTTCCCACTGGGCAAGATAGCTTAGATCAGAACCAGGGAGGAGCTAGGGTTCTAGGGCCAAAAGCCAATGAAGAACTGAAACCTGGAAACAGACACACTCAGGAAAGAGCTTAGAAATGAATTTTCTCCCAGCTGAGCCTTAGATGATCACAGCTCTGTAAGAAATCCTTAGCCCAGAAATATGTTCCATATTTCTGATGCAAAGAAACTAAATATTTGTAAAAAAGCTTATTGCTTTACGACAAAGTTTTAGTGAGTAATTCCTAATATAATCAACACAGAAGTACTTCTGGTAAGTGGGCAGACTGTACAACACCATTTCTTCCATTTATATCAGTGTGCTTTGTATTCAGGGCAGTTATTTGGTGAATAAAGCACGAAAAACACTGGGGATGGGGGATCACAAATGATCATGTGTTATTGACTTTGTATACTGACTGTGAGTGGGCTAATTTACTTCGCAGGAACATGCATTTTACGTTGAGTCTGCTTTTGCAGAAGTACCGATGTTCCTCTTAAGAATAACCATGACGCTCAATTAAATACTCTTCCAGTTTCTCGGGTTTTTTTAATTACTTCGTTGACCCGGGGCCGTGGCGGGTCTCCGCCGCCGCCTGGGCTTTTCTCTCGTCGAGGCAAGCAGGGGCTGCTCTGGTTGTGGAGCACGGGCTTTTCATTGCAGTGGCTTCTGCTGCCGAGCAGGGGTGTTAGGCATGCAGGCTTCGGTGACTGCAGCCGATAGCACAGACTCGGAGTTCGTCGTGGGGTCGCTCTGGGGCGTGCGAGGTCTTCCCCGACAGAGATGGGAGCCGTGCCTCCTGCACGGGCGGGCGGCCTCTTCCCCACTGGGCGCCCAGGGGCGTCCTCAGATTTCCAAGGTTTCATCCACTCTTATGATGCCTTTAAACATGACACGATGGCTATGACAGGACAGGGACAGGTTTTCTCTTTTGCCATCATTTCCTTTCCTTCCTTCACCCTCCTGGCAAGGGGTTCTTTGGAAGAATGTTAGGGAAAGATTTTAGCATAGTAATACATCAAAAAAGAATTACTGTCAACAGTACGAACAACAGGGCTTGCCTTGCTCTAGGAAGAGGACTTGGACATTCTGAGCTTCAGCTCATCTTGCTCTGCCAAATCTATTCGACATCTGTCTCTTTCCAGAAAGAAAATACTATATCTAAGATTTCAGAAGAGTGGGAAAAGTAGTGAAGTAGGAACCGAGACAATAATCGAGGTTCCTGTGTACATTTTCAAGGAGGATTCTATGAACAAAAATGTGATTTGACGAGAAGAGCAGAGAATACTTTGCATCACATTTTGGATGCACATATGTTCATCATCTGTGCTTAAATAGCACTGTTTCATTTCTTATAATGATCTACATATATGCACAGCTTTCAAGGCACTGTGAACCCAATGAGGAGTGACATAATTATTTTCATTATTTATCGTTCACTTCTCTCATATGTTGAATTGTGAATGCATTCATGTGGCCCATTTAAATGAGATAATTATGTAATATTGAGGATGCCTAAAATAATCAGTATTCAACAACTATGAATGAATAATTCTGTCACTTAATTTTAGTGTATTGTATTCATGTTTAAATATATGACTATATATTTCAGCAGTTCAATAAACTTCGATTAATCAAAATCCAACAGAACAAACTGCATTTTGTCTTAATCTACAGCTTACTCTTACTGAAATAAGCTAATAAAAGAGAAATATTTTATACTTTCTGTTAGAGGAATCTGAAACTGAGGGAATTATTGCTCTGGACATGATTCATTAGGGATTCAGAAATAGGTATTAACAACTCCAACACTAACAGGGAAGCCTCTTGGAATTTGTTCTTTCTTTGTTTACATCAATAGCATTTAATAAATAATTTTGAGAGCTGAGCATTATGCTAGAAACTAAGAAGAAAGTAAGACAAAAACAACAAGGATAGCTCCTGACATGAAGCTACGTTTGAAGAAGACAGACCTTAACAACTGAATACAGGTCATTAATAAAGTGACTGCAAAAATCAGTTCAGTTCAGTTCAGTCACTCAGTCGGGTCCGACTCTTTGCGACCCCGTGGACCGCAGTAGCCAGGCCTCCCTGTCCATCACCAACTCCAGGAGCTCACTCAAACCCATGTCCATAGGGTCGGTGATGCCATCCAACCATCTCATCCTCTGTCGTCCCCTTCTCCTCCTGCCCTCAATCTTTCCCAGCATCAGGGTCTTTTCCAGTGAGTCAGCTGTTTGCATCAGGTGGCCAAAGTATTGGAGTTTCAGCATCAACATCAGTCCTTCCAATGAATATCTAGGACTGATTTCCTTTGGATGGACTGGTTGGCTCTCCTTGCAGTCCAAGGGACTCTCAAGTGTCTTCTCCAACACCACAGTTCAAAAGCATCAGTTTTTCGGCCCTCAGCTTTCCTTATGCTGAGTAAAAATACTTCAAGAGTAAAAGGTGTGGATGACTTAAGTCACTCAACACATTGCTGCTACATTCACTGTATCTCAAAAACGTAACAATGACTTTATGTCAAAATCAGCAACTATCCTCCTAAAACATTGAACAAGGATTTCCAGTCCCAAATGTGATAGAATATCTGATAATGAGGAAGAATTTTCATCCCTTTTTTGGAAAGGATCAAATGGAGATATGCAAAAGTTCAAATTAGAAACTTCACTTCTTGGGAGCAAACAGAGCAAAACTAACCATCTTTTCTACTACTCAGAAAAACAGAAGTAAAAGAAGTTTTGTTTCAGGCTTTTGCTGAATGATTTCTGATTTCCGCTAGTCTCCTCCTTTTGCTGTAGCATGTGTGTGTGCTAAGTTGCTTCAGTTGAGTCCTACTTTTTATGACACTATGGACCATAACCCACCAGGCTCCTCTGTCCATGAGATTCTCCAGGCAAGAATACTGGAGTGGGTTGCCATGTCTTCCTGCAGAGGATCTTCCCGACCCAGGGATCAAGCTTGCCTGTCTTGTCTCCTGCATTTGTAGACAGGTTCTTTACCACTAGCGCCACCTGGGAAGCCTCTTTCTTATAGCACTCTAGGACAATCAACAACTCACCTCTCGTCGGTTTTCTGAATGGATAAGCCTGAATTTTACCTCGATCATCACCTGCCTCCAGCCTGCTGTCACTCAACCACCCAGGTCTCTGTGTGATTAATGAGAGTGTGGCTAAGGGCTCAGCTTCCAGTAGAGCAATTTGTCTCAATCAATGATAAAATATTTTTGAAACAGATTCTTGGAGTCAATATGCATTCACTTTAGTTACCCTATCTTCTACAACGTTAGTATTATTTTACAGTATGACCAGTGATACCCAGAGAGAAAAAAAAGGCATCCAAGGCACTAAGAAATGAAGAAATACATTACTTCCAGTTCATTTAAAGCATTGCCGAAAGCCAGGAATGAGACCATATTTAAGAATGTTTTTTAACAGCAGATTAAAATCAAAATGTGTTTCTGGCTTGTCTATTATATTCTCTGTTCCCTCTACTATTTAGCTAATAAGATTGATGTAGTAATACGAAATTAATGTAGATATTATGTTTCAAATCATAAGTTGGTTTCAATAGACTGTAATATAATAATTTAGTCAGTTTTATTAGACTAATTTTTAACAAAGGTTAGAAAACCCATGCAATATCTTGCACTATAAACAAACAGCGTTAATTCAGATATGCCCTGTGGAGCTTATGTTAAGGATGGGTAACAAGCAATAATACATTTTTTAAAAATAGCTAAATAGATGTACTCTAAATGGTGTATTTTTTACCTTATTGAATTGCAATGAATATTCAAAGTATGAAGCTTAGATTTATTAAAAAAATAAGGGGAAAATGTTTAAGAACCCCAAAACATAGTGCTGACAACTTATCAAAACACAAAGCACAACTTGAGAGTTGTGAGTTAGGTTTTATTGGGGGCAAAATGAGGACCGCAGCCTGAGAGAAAGCACTTCAGATAGCTCTGAGAGACTGTTCGAGAGAATTAGAGGGCAAGGTCAGTATATAAGTGGTTTTTGGTGAAAGGAGAATACATGCAATCAAGCATATCTTTTTCCAGAAGTTTTCTACTAGTCTTGTGAAGCCTTTGCTAGTTCCTAGGAACATTCATCACCATGAAGGATTTTAGTGCTTTTCTAGATATGGGGAGATACAAGAACTGGGCTCATGAAATTGGCTCCTGAAAATATCTACCTAGCTAACTGTTCTGCCGGCACCCCTGCCTTCCCAGTACAGAGTGCCCCGTCTCTGCTCTCCACCCTCTCCACCTTCAAGGGGTCCTGAAGATCAGCCACTGCAGCTGCACGTGGCTTAATCCTTACAGGGGTAGACAGGTACATGGCAAGTGTGCACAGCGAGTGCCAGTCTGTAACTGACAGTGCTTGCCTTTTTAAACCAAGACCATAAATAAAAATGAGGAAATTTAATTTAAGATAAATTACTTTTCCCTCAACATTAAAACTAAATGGTCACCACACATAATAGTCCTTATTCAAAATAATTAAATATCTTTTGGCCTATACACTAAATTAAAGGCAAGTTTTTTCCATTATTTTTAACAGGACTATATTATGAGATCAATAATAAGTTTATCAAACACATTAAATACCCATTGTCTCTTTCAAACATTGGTATAGATATCATATGTCCAGTGGGTTAATGAAACCAGTTTTCTGTTTTAGAATATAAATTCTGGATTGAACAAAACGGTATAAAATCTTGGATTTAAAAACTGATCTAGGAAGTGAATTGAAATTATGTATTTTAATGTATGCCAATATACCTGTTCTCAGTGTTAACACTTGAATTATCAACAGAGCTCTCCACTTGCCAGGCATAGTTGTAAGAAAATGGGCGGGGTAAATATTATTGTAATTTCTTATAATAAAGATGTTATCTAGCCCTTTAAAACACATTAAAATTCTGGAGTAGGAAAATAAACTAAAAACAAACAAATCCAAAAAAATTCAGACAGGCTTGACTGTTCAAGTTCTACCATGGTGCTTATGAACTATGCTTTTAAAATTTTGGCCTCGAAGTAGACACTTTCATTGACAACCTGATCTTCAATAACTTGCTTCAATCAATTATTACTGCTTTTATCCTTCCCAGTACTCCTGAGGTGTCCCTCTAAAGATTTTGCCCTGCTCAGTTACATCTTTTAAAGCTTTAATAAACAGCACGTATCATTATTTGTGAAGATTACTGAAAGAGAATCTTCTGATTCTTCCTGTTTTCAGTATAAGAGAAAGTATCTCTTGTCACTTTTAAGCAAAGAATGTAGTTTTAAAAGAAAAAAAATAAAGGAAAAAGAACCTATGACATGTTCACTGCCGTAGTCATACTTGTACAATGAGTGTACAAGTCAAACTTGGACATTCACAGGAGTTAAAGAAGAAATGGGCCTTTCACAGCCAATCTGTCTCTTTCCTATTAAGTTTCTGCCTCTTCATCTTCCTTTTGTTTATGCCTCTGAAGTTTCTTCTTGGAAGCTATTGATGTGCTGGTAAAAGTAAAAACTTGCTTTAAGCACTCATCATACAAATTAAATTTCAAGTAAAAGCAATTGGTATCGCTGCTGAGTAAGTTCTTCCAGTAGATTGCTCAGACACTCTGCAAAATTGCCTGCTGACCTACTGCATGGGCCAGAGATGCCAGCGGCCTGATAGCCAATAGTATCTATCATAGGTGACATTTATAGTGGAGAGCTCTGTGCAGTTTTGCCAAAAGTACACAGCAACTGCAAACAGGCTATTTGAGATGAGATGATATATTAAATTATATCCTGCACTTTCAATTGAAAAATGAGCATCCTGGAGAAATAAAACACTCCTGAAACAAAGCTGGAAAAAAATGAAAATTTGAAAGTAGCTAGGTATTTTTATTTTGATAACTGACTATGTTAAAAGTTAACATGTGCACACTTATGAAATGTAGAGAACATCCATCAATTTAATTCTTTAGGTTTGGTACTGTGACCTGTACAGAACTATCTCTATTTTATAGATGAGAAAATTGAGGCTCAACTAGATTGATTTTATCTGAGTTTAAATGGGCTTCCGCAGTGCCTCAGCAGTAGAGAATCCACCTGCAATTCAAGAGATGTGGGTTCGATTCCCGAGTCAGGAAGATACCCCCAGAGGAGGAAATGGCAACCTACTCCAGTATTCTTGCCTGGGAAAGCCCCTGGACAGAGGAGCCTGGCAGGTTACAGTCCATGGTGTCACAAGGAGTTGGACACAGCTAAGTGAGTAAGCAGGCACACTGAGTTAAAACATTTGTTAAGAAGGATTCACATGTGCATAACATGCACATATTGATCCTGAAACATATTTCTTTCCAATTTTTATCATGTTTTACATAATAGCGTATTATTTAGTTCTGAAGAATCTCGTCTATGAATTGTTCTCTAGGGGTTAAAGTGACTAAAAATATGTTGTGACTTCAAGTTTCTAATTCTCCAAAGTACACATTATATGGGAATCTACATATAGGTATAGACATAAAATGACATATATCTTGGACTTGATTGTGAAAATCTGAAACTAAAACTGACCTATCCTTTTATACATTATGGGTGTAGGGCCAAGAGAGAGGGGCTATCTTGTTTGAGCCTACTCATAATTGTACTTGCAGACATAGGGATAGAATGATCGTCTTTAAGAATTTCAAGTTCTTTGTTCTATACCACTTCACCTTTCTTATCAATAATTTATGACAATCTGGTATCAAGCACTAATATACTGAGACTCTGGTGAATTCATTAAGGCTAAGATCTTTTCAGTCCTGACTTGAAAATCCATAGCATTCATTACAGGAGACTTAATGTATATATGTCTCCTATATATATCAAAGTTTGTTGATATATTAATGAGTAAGAATAGGTTGGCTAGAATAACCCTCTAAATTTTAATCAGTCTCAGACCTATATTATAGGGAAAAGTTATCACCTGGATTTTAGATCTTTGTTAGTGCCTGTATTTAAGCTTTTAGTAATGGAAAATGAAAATGATCAAAGAGGAGCCTTATTATATATACTTCATTTTCTTTGGATTTTTACCAAAAATATTTTTAGATTTGATCTTTGTTTATTTTTACTCCCTGGAGGATTCAGATGAAATTAATGAATTTTAAAAATTCTCTCAGCTGGGTTTCTGATGGTTGGAGATACCACAGTGGGAAACAAAATCATTCAGAATTAGCTGTTTGGAAATCGAAATATATAGCTTAGAAGAGCTGTTCTGTGAGCAATATAATCATGAGTTGTCGAACCTCATTTCCAACTTTCCCTCTGGCAAAGGGTACCTGATCAAGTTTATATTTAAGACTCAAATGTTCATCTGAGACCTCTAGGATTTGGGGGGCAATACCATTCTCTGTGTTTCTAAGGTTTCTTCCCACTAGATTTCTGCTGAGTCTATGGGCTCATTACTTTTAAAGAGAATTGCTTCTGATTCCTACAGTTGAAAAGATCTATCCACAGGTAATTACTGAGCAGACTCTCCTCCTCACACATCAGCAATAAAATAAGAGTTTACTAGCTCATTTTCTATAGGCAAATATCATTTAAATCTTCCAGGTCATCCTCAAAGTTATGGTTTGGTTCTGTCAATAAACCCTGACTTTTAATGATGCTATAGAAAGACCAAATCATGGATGATCATTAATGAATTATAAAGTACTTCAGGGGACTCAGTAAACTGAGGGGAAAGGAAAGATCAAGATAAGTAATTAGAATTATTAATCCCTAGCATGATAAACCAATAAAAGAATCAAAAAATAGTTTAAGTAATAATCTCAAGCAGTCAGGGGAAAAAAACCTTTCTGAATTAGAAAGTATGATTTCCAAATTTAGAAGAATTCTAGTTCCAGCAACTTGGCAGGGTAGGAACAAAGGGCTTGTAAGCACAGCCATACACCACCTAAAAATGCTGACCACAATGTTACTGCTGCTGCTGCTGCTAAGTTGCTTCAGGCGTGTCCGACTCTGTGCGACCCCATAGGTGGCAGCCCACCAGGCTCTGCCGTCCCTGGGATTCTCCAGGCAAGAGTGAGTACTGGAGTGGGTTGCCATTGCCTTCTCTGGAACACAATGTTAAATGCATAATTAAACTTTCAAAAAAAAAAAAAAGGACAAGGTATTGATAACAGATTGAAATTATAATAGAATAATAACAGTTCAGGTATGCAAAAAAGGAGTCAGCTGGTTGTTGAGGATCTGGTCTCAGATATATCTCAGGATCACTGAGAACTTGGACTTCCTTTGAAGTGTACCAGACCCAAGAACACCAACAGCCGTATTCAGAACAACACTGGTCAGCTGCAACTTTATGGTCTCAAATTCTACCTTTGTAACTGTGCAACCATTTTAGATCCCAACCAATCTTAATTCAACTAGGACCCTTACTTCTTACAGGTTCTATCGTGACATGGTACAGGAGACAAGACCATCCCCAAGAAAAAGAACTGCAAAACAGCAAAATGGCTGTCTGAGGAGGCCTTACAAATAGCTGTGAAAAGAAGAAAAGTGAAAAGCAAAGGAGAAAAGGAACGATATTCCCATTTGAATGCAGAGTTCCAAAGAATAGCAAGGAGACATAAGAAAGGCTTCCCTTTGATAAACAGCACATGTAATTAACTGTAAGGGCCCATTTTTTGTTTTTCTTTGCCTTTATAGGCCTCTCTCATTTTCAAATGCCTTCTTGAATCTGTGTCTCCCAGGCTAGAGTTCTAAGAAGTCTCTGAAAATGTTCCCATAAAAAATAGAATAGTTTAAAGCAAATAAAATACAATACACAAAATAATTTTAGTTTCTTTGTTATTCTGGCAATTTTAGCTGATAAAACTTAACACTTTTAGTGTTATTATATTCATCTAAACTGTGTTTTACAGATACCATAGTGTTTTAATATTTCCAGTCTGTAAGATCAAATACATATGAACCCAAGCTAAGAATTTCCCTAATGTTTTTAATGTCCAAGTTTAAATTAGTAGGCTCAAACATATAACATTTATGCCTTATCTGGCTCCCTGGCCAAAGACCCATCTTAAAATGGTTGCAAACCAAGATAGAAAATTCAGACACTCTTGGATGACAGATCTTTGGACCTGTTTGAGAATAGAGGCATTGTCTTGAGGGAGGAGAGAACACAGCATAGATACATGAGGATAATGTAGGAAACAAATTTTGAACCTCTTGTCAAGCCTTTCTTCTACCCATTGCCTTGAGACAATAAAAGCCACTCAAACTCTTCCTCAAATGTCTTTAGGAACAAAATTAGGATGACACAGAAACTCTGTGCTTGAGAAGACTTCAGGAAAACAGATCGTGACTCACTTAACTTGGGTGGTTGCTTCCCCTTTGGGCCTACAAAGCACATGACTGGGGACTTAACATGCAGAGTGGTTTTCTTCTAATGCTAAAGTTAGGGGTTACTTTAAAGGGGATATTCACTTCAGTTTAGTCACTGAGCCATATCTGACTCTTTGAGACCCCTTGGACTGCAGCACGCCAGGCCTCCCTGTCCATCACCAACTCCCAGAGCTTGCTGAAACTCATGTCCATCACCTTGGTGATGCCATCCAACCATTTCATCCTCCATAATTCTCCTCTTCTCCTGCCCTCAGTCTTTTCCAGCATCAGGGTCTTTTCCAGTGAGTCACCTCTTGGCATCAGGTGGCCAAAGTGTTGGAGTTTCAGCTTCAACATCGGTCCTTCAAATGAATATTCAGGACTGATCTCCTTTAGGATAGACTGGTTGGATGTCCTCATAGTTCAAGGGACTCCAAAGAGTCTTCTCCAACACCACAGTTCAAAAGCATCAATTCTTTGGCACTCAGCTTTCTTCACTGTCCAACGTTCACATCCATACATGACTATTGGAAAAACCATAGCCTTGAATAGATGGACCTTTGTTGGCAAAGTAATGTCTCTGCTTTTAATATCCTGGCTAGGTTGGTCATAATTTTTCTTTCAAGGAGCAAGGATCTTTTAATTTCATGGCTGCAGTCAACATCTTCAGTGATTTTGAAGCCCCAAAAGATAAAGTCTCTCACTTTTTCCACTGTATCCCCAATTATTTGCCATTAAGTGATGGGATCAGATGCCATGAATGTTGAGTTTTAAGCCAACTTTTCACTTCCCTCTTTCACTTTAATCAAGAGTCTCTCTAGTTCTTCACTTTCTGCCATAAAGGTGGTGTCATCTGCATATTTGAGATTATTGATATTGTTCCCAGAAATCTGAATTCCAGCTTGTGCTTCCTCCAGCCCAGCATTTCTCATGATGTACTCTGAATATAAGTTAAATAAGCAGGGTGACAATATATAGCCTTGATGTACTCCTTTCATGATTTGGAACCAGTCTGTTGTTCCATGTTCAGTTCTAACTGTTACTTCTTGACCTGCAAACAGATTTCTCAGGAGGCAGGTCAGGTGGCCTGGTATTCCCATATCTTTAAGAATTTTCCACAGTTTATTGTGATCCACGCAGACAAAGGTAGCTCAGTTGGTAAAGAATTTAACTCAGATGACCATTATATTTACTACTGTGGGCAAGAATACCTTAGAAGTAATGGAGTAGCCCCCATAGTCAACAAAAGAGTCCAAAATGCAATACTTGGATGCAGTCTCAAAATTGACAGAATGATCTCTGTTCATTTCCAAGCTAAACCATTCAATATCACAGTAATCCAAGTCTATGCCACAATCAGTAATGGGGAAGAAGCTGACGTTGAATGGTTCTATGAAGACCTACAAAACCTTCTAGAACTAACATTCCCAAAAGATGTCCTTTTCATTGTAGGGGACTGGAATGCAAAGTAGGAAGTCAAGAGATACCTGGAATAATAGGCAAATTTGGCCTTAGAGTACAAGATGAAGTAGGGCAAAGGCTAACAAAGCTTTGCCAGGAGAATACATTGGTCATCACAAACACCCTCTTCCAACAATACAAGAGATGACTCTATACATGGACATCACCAGATGGCCAATACCAAAATCAGATTGATTATATTCTTTGTAGTCAAAGATGGAAAAGCTCTATACAGTCAGCAAACACAAGACCAGGAGCTGACTGTGGCTCACATAATGAACTTCTTATTGTAAAATTCGGCTTAAATTCAAGAAAGTAGGGGAAATCACTACACCATTCAGGTAGGATCTAAATCAAATCTCTTATGATTATAGAGTGGAAGGGACAAATAGATTCAAGGGATTAGATCTGATAGACAGAATGCCTGTAGAACTATGGAGGGAGGTTTGTGACATTGCACAGGAGGTAGTGATCGAGACCACCCCCAAGATGAAGAAATGCAAAAAGGCAAAATGGCTGTCTGAGGAAGCCTTACAAATTTCTGAGAAAAGAAGAGAAGCAAAAGGCAAAAAAGGGAAGGAAAGATATACCCATTTGAATGCAGAGTTCCAAAGAATAGCAAGGAGAGAAAAGAAAGCCTTCCGCAGTGATCAATGCAAAGAAATAGAGGAAAACAAAGACTAGAGATCTCTTGAAGAAAATTAGAGATACCAAGGAACATTTCATGCGAAGTTGGGCACAATAAAGGACAGAAATGGTATGGACATAACAGAAGCAGAAGATATTAAGAAGAGGGGGGCAAGAATACACAGAAGAACTGTACAAAACAGATCTTCATGACCCAGATAATCACGATGGTGTGATCACTCACCTAGAGCCAGACATCCTGGAATGTGAAGTCAAGTGGGCCTTAGAAAGAATCACTACAAACAAAGCTAATGGAGGTGATAGAATTTCAGTGGAACTATTTCAGTCCCAAAAGATGATGCTGTGAAAGTGCTGCACTCAATATGTCAACAAATTTGGAAAACTCAGCAGTGCCCATGGGACTGGAAAAGGTCAGTTTTCTTTCCAATCCCAAAAAAGCAGTGCCAAAGAATGCTCAAACTACTGCACAATTGCACTCATCTCACACACTAGTAAACTAATGCTCAAAATTCTCCAAGCTAGGATTCAACAATACGTAAACTGTGAACTTCCAGATGTTCAAGCTCATTTTAGAAAAGGCAGAAGAACCAGAGATCAAATTGCCAACATCTGCTGGATCATTAAAAAAGCAAGAGAGTTCCAGAAAAAATCTACTTCTGCTTTATTGACTATGCCAAGCCTTTGACTGTGTGGATCACAATTAATGTGGAAAATTCTGAAAGAGATGGGAATACCAGAACACCTGACCTGCCTCTTGAGAAACCTGTATGCAGGTTAGGAAGCAACAGTTAGAACTGGACATGGAACAACAGACTGGTTCCAAATAGGAAAAGGAGTATGTCAAAGCTGTATATTGTCACCCTGTTTATTTAATTTATATGCAGAGTACATCATGAGAAATGCTGGGCTGAAGGAATCACAAGCTGGAATCAAGATTGCCAGGAGAAATATCAATAACTTCAGGTACGTGGATGACACCACTCTTATGGCAGAAAGAAAAACTAAAGAGCTTCTTGATGAAAGTGAAAGAGGAGAGTGAATAAGTTGGCTTAAAACTCAACATTCAGAAAACTAAGATCATGGCATCTGGTCCCATCACTTAATGGGAAATAATTGGTGAAACAGTGGAAACAGTGGCTGACTTTATTTTCTTTGGCTCCAAAATCACTGCAGATGGTGACTATAGCCATGAAATTAAAAGACGCTTACTCCTTGGAAGGAAAGTCATGACCAACCTAGACAGCATATTGATAGCAGAGACATTACTTTGCCAACAGAGGTCCATCTAGTCAAGGCCATGGTTTTTCCAGTGGTCATGTATGGATGTCAGAGTTGAACAGTGAAGAAAGCTCAGTGCCAAAAACTGATGCTTTTGAACTGTGGTGTTGGGAAGAATATTGAGAGTCCCTTGGGCTGCAAGGAGATCCAACCAGTCCATCCTAGAGGATATCAGTCCTGAATGTTCATTGAAAGGACTGATGTTGACACTGAAACTCCAATACTTTGGCCACCTGATGTGGAGAGTTGACTCCTTTGAAAAGACCCTGATGCTGGGAAAGATTGAAGGTGGGAGAAGAAGAGGATGACAGAGGATGAGATTGTTGGATGGCATCACTGAGTCAATGGACGTGAGTTTCAGTAAGCTCTGGGAGTTGGTGATGGACAGGGAGGCCTAGCGTGCTGCAGTCCATGGGGTTTCAAAGAGTCAGACATGACTGAGCAACTGAACTGAACTGAACTTAAAGTTATTTAAGCCACTGAAATGTTGACTATCTAGATAAAGGAGCCAACCTACCCTACAAAATGAATATCTTGTGAGATATGTAAAATGATTTAGCACATAACCCACTTAAGAGCAAATTAAGCAATCAGATTTTTTCATATTTAAAGTTTTTTCTTCATGTTAACTTTTTTGGTATATACAGCTTTTAGAGAAAGAATTATGGAATATAATCTTGATTTAAAATGCATTTCTTTTACTGAAATTTAAAGCTGAGAAAATCACTAAAATGAGCTCTCTTACTGGTCTCATATACAGTAACAATATCTGAAGCACACTGACATGAATTTCGTGCAAATCTAGGATTATAATTTTATACTTATTATTATGAATATATTTATTTAAAATTTTTGTATACATGTTCAGTGAAAGAATGGCATTTTCAATTATCCATAGTTCTATATCTTAGACATAGAAAATATACTTTAAATAAAAAATAGTTTTCAGGTCATTTATGAAACAGTCAGAATATATGTTTATTCACTTGGTTTGTCCAATAAGAAAGATAAATATACAATCTCTCTTTTAAACCACTAAGTTAGTGATTTTTGATGATTGTATAGCATTAAGATATGAATAATGGTTATTATTAGTTTAATTTGATTTAATATGATCTAAAGAGGAGCCTGACATGCTCAGTCTATGGGATTCCAAGAGTTGGACACAATTTAGCAACTAAACCACCGCCACCACAAATCCAGCAGAATAAAATAAAGAAATGAAATGAAACTAACAAAAAACTGTATGGAAAGTTAAAGGATTTACCCTTTCCTCAGAAACAGTTCACTGAGGAGCATCAAAAAGAATATCTACATTAAAGTGTGTGTCTCCAGCTACTGACTACGTTTCCCAGTTCAGAGGGGGTGGCATCACATCCTACCTCCTAGCTCTGCTGCAATCTGTCCCTGACAGGACCATCCATCTGTTTAGCCTGATCAACCCTGCAGTTGCTTAAGCGCTTATTCACAGATGTGAGTAGGAGGTTGACTACAGGTTTTCTGACTTATACTTGAATCCAAGCTAATGTGACACATTTGTAAGCATAGCTGCACATGTTCTGATTTAATTGGGAACTCTCTCCTTTGACTTTCAGAATAGCACAGAAACAGAGATTCGGAGTCTAAACAGACCTAGATTCTGAACAGACCCGATGCCGCTTGAAGAAGACTGGGGTGCAGTGAGGCAACAAGGGCGGTCAGGGAGCAAGGATGGCTCTAGGAGGGCTGAGCAGCTGCCTTCACTCTCAGTTTCCTCTTTAGCATCGACGGGAGGTGGAAATCTTGGGAAGAGTCTGTTGATTTAGCCTGAACCTAATGGATCCGAAAGGGCTTCCCCAGTGACACCGTGGTTAAGTGTCTGTCTGCCAATACAGGAGATGGGGGTTCGATCCCTGAGTTGGGAAGATCCCCTGGAGAAGGAAAGGGCAACCCACTCCAGTACTCTTGCCTGGAAAATTCCATGGGCAGAGGAGCCTCATGGGCTACAGTCCATGGCATTGCAGAAGAGTCGGATTTGACTTAGTGACTAAACAACAATGGCATAATGATCCCAAATGTCATAAAGTTACAAATTAGTTAGGAACCACTTCATTTCCATAGCTGTGATAGACACTCTTCTAAAATTCCTATGATACTCTAGCTGCTTTCATGTGATATTTTTGGATCCAAGAATTATTTACACGATTGGAATGATTATTTTTCAGTTGGAAAATTGAAATGTCTCAGGCATAAATCAGACACTGGACTTCATTCACACTTCTCTAGATCTTAATCAAGATAACTTATAAGCTATGTTGGATATTGTACAATGTTTACCAGCGCAAAACATACTGAGCCTGTGTCAAGTTACAAAATCTGCAACGGTGGAGCAATATTCCAGCATGATTTTTACGATAGTGTCTCTGCCTCCTGAAGTGTTTTGCCTACTGGTGGTAATTGCTTTACAAGTGAAAACTAGCCTCCTCAGTTCTCAGAATACTTGTTGTCATTCAAGCATAGCACATCTCCACATCTTTGCTTGTACTCCTTTCCCTGTATCCTTTATCTTCTTAGGCTATTTAGTGTAAGTTTCAGCTCAAATTTCATGAAGACTTCCTTGACCCTCTCAGCCAGTGTTAATCGCTCACTCCCTCTATCTCCCCATGGCACTTTGCTTGCTCTGCCAGATCAGGCATCACAACCTGAACTGTGTCTTGCTGTAAACTTGTTTGTATTTTCTAGTAAACTCACATCTTATTTCTGTTTGTGTGACTCTGTCCTTAGTAAAGGACCTTACATAAAGTATGCTCTCCATAAAAGCTGTGCTAAGTCTCTTCAGTAGTTTCTGACTCTTCGATCCCATGGACTGTAGCCTGCCAGGCTTCTCTGTCCAAGGAATTCTCCAGGCAAAGGTAACAGAGTGGGTTGCTATTTCCTCCTCTAGGGGATCTTCCTGATCCAAGGACTGAACCCACATGTTTTAGGTCTCCTGCATTGGAAGGAGTGTTCATTACCACTAGCGCCACTTGGGGTGCCCCATAAATGCTAATTGGGTTGAATTTTAGATATTTGCAAAATGCAAGTTCCAGTAAAGCTGTTTTTATAGCTGTGTGCAGATAGTTCCGTTTCATAAACAAGTAGAGATCTTGTAATTTATATAGTTTATATTTGTTTACCCCTTTATAGTTTAGAAGTACCTCTATAATATATAGAGGGCTTCCCTCGTAGCTCAGTTGGTAAAGAATCTGCCTGCAATGCATGAGGCCTGGGTTCGATTCCTGGGTCAGGAAGATCCCCTGGAGAAGGAAATGGTAACCCACTCCAGTACTCTTGCCTGGAGAATCCTGTGGATAGAGGAGCCTGGAAGGCTACAGTCTGTAGCCTGTAGCCTATACCTATACAGTCTGTAGCCTATATCTATACAGGGGTATAATTGCTTTACAATATAGAGGTCGTTTCTGGCAAAGATCAACATGAATCAGCCATAGGTATACTTATGTTCCCTCCCTCTTGAAACTCCATCCCTTCTCCCAACCCAACCCACCCCTCGAGGTTTTCACAGAACCAGGTTTGACCTCCTTGCCTTGTACAGCAAATTCCCACTTGCTGTCCATGGTAATGTGTACGTTTCTATGCTATGCTCCCAGTTCATCCCACCCTCTCCTTCCCCCACTGTGTCCACAAGTCTTTTCTCTATGTCTGCATCTCCATTGCTGCCCTGCAAACAGGGTAATCAGTACCATTTTTCTAGATTCCATGTATGGACATTAACACATGATGTTTCTCTTATTTACTTCACTCTATATAATAGATTCAGATTTTTCCATCTCATTGGAACTGACTCAAATGTGTTCCTTGCTACAGCTGAGTAATATTCTGTTGTATATTTGTGCCACAACTTCTTTATCCGTTCATCTGTCGGTGGACATCTAGGTTGGTTCCAAGTCCTAGCTCTTGTAAATAGTGCTGCAGTGAACATTGAGGTGTATGCATCATTTTCAATTATGGCTTCCTTGAGGTATATACCCAGTGACAGGATCATTGGGTCATACAGTAGTTTTATTCCTAGTGTTTTAGGGTATCTCCGTACCGTCCTCCAGGAGCTGTATCAGTCTGTATTCCCAGCAACAATGCGAGAGGTTACTTGTCTTCACATCCTCCCCAGCATTTATTGTTTGTAGGCTTTTTACGATGGCCATTCTGACTGTAGTTTTGATTTACAGTTCTCTAATAAAGAGTGATGTTGAGCCCAGGCTTTGCCCTGACTTCCTCAGCAGTGCAGTACAAGGCCCCTCAGGATATCTTCATGTCAGTCACCCCCGTCTTGCCCCCGAGGCCCATTTCCCCTCCCTCGAGCCTGGACCTCCCCACCCAGCCCCACTCTGCTGCAGGTGGGCTGGTGAGCCACTTCTTTGCCGGGAAGCGCTGTTCGGCAACAAGCTCCGTGTGAATCCTCTTTGCTTCGCTCTCCAAGAACCAGTTGCTGCATTCCCCTCTGAGGATTCGAAGCTCCCCCTCTGCCCTGCCTGTGAACATTTCCGATTGTGTAGAACCTTTTCCTGCTTCACAGCTCCCACCCCTGAGCACAGGTCCCCATCCTTTTTTTTATCTTTTGCCTTACCTTGTTCCGAGGTGATTTGCTTGCCTTTCTGAAAGTCTGTGCTTCTGCCAGTGTTCCGTAGGAGTTGTTCCCTATGCAGATACATTTTTGATGTGTTTTTAGGGAGAGAGATGGTCTGATCTTATTCTGCCACCATCTTGAGCCCAATAATATACTAAATGCTGAGCTCGATCCCTGAGCTCAGGAATTCAGGTTAAAAACAACTTGTAATTCTTATCATTAGCTTTAAAGGTCTACATGACAGCTTACACAGGAAAATACCTCTCTACTCATCCTGCTCCCATAACACTAAGTCTCACATATAATGGCTATTGGTGGTTTAAAGGGGCTTCCCTGGTGGCTTAGCAGTAAAGAATCTGCCTGCCAATGCAGGAGACATGGGTTCAATCACTGGATCAGGAAGATTCCCTGGAGAAGAAAATGGCAACCCACTCCAGTATTATTGCCTGGGAAGTCCCATGGACAGGGGAGCCTGGAGGGCTACAGCCCTCGGGGTCACAAAGAGTCAGATGTGACTTGACAAATGCAACAGCAAATGGCTTAAAGACAGGTCAACCTGAAGTCAATTCTGATTCTTTCATTTTGAGTGTTCTTTTCAACTCTGAACTACAGTGTTGTTTTTTTAAATCAGTAAAATGGTTATTAGAATACCTCAAGTACAGTGTTATAAAAAACAAATTGATAAAGAGTTTATAGCAGAATTCTATCGCAGCATTTAATTGGTGATAGAGGTTATCATTTAATGTTACTTAACATCATTGTCAGCCTCATTTTGGTAACTATTTTTATGCTTAGGTTAAATATTTAGGGTTCTATAGATAGTTGATTTGTATTGGAAATTATATTCTGTTCAAGAAAGAACTTATATTCTTCTTGTGAAATAATGGAAAATAAAAATTAAATTACTAGATATTCCTACTAGGTAGAGGATTTTCTAAACCAGATGGATCCAAGCAAAATTTATAGTCACAGTCTTTGACTGCTTGGTGCAAGCTACTCATTTACTAATATTCAGCATAGACTAGAGATTGGATAAAGGCTTTTCATGTCTTGCACAGTTCGTTTTCACGTATATCATTTATGGTAACTCTTACAAGCTTATGTGATGTGGATCACTACCTGTCTTTTAATAAAGAGCTGAGATTGAGAGGCCGACTTGAGTTACGTCTGACAGTTACTTCTTGGCAAACAAACTTCAAAATCAGTGTTTGTAGCTCTCAGTACAGTATGCTTTATCGAGAGAAACAAATGCATAATATAATAGATTTAAATATGAAGTATAATTAGTCAGCATTTCTGGGATTATCGGGCAGTTCCTCCACCATTGGAACATTGCTGTGGGAGAACCACAATTCTATATTATTGAGTATTATATAATGGGCTATTTTGACCAGTCATTTTGTGAACTAGATGATATAGGGAGGTAATCAAAAGTAAAACTTTTCTATAAATAAACTCTTCAGCAATTCAAGGAACCACTTTTAACCTAGCTCTTCAAATTCAGCAAATTCAATTCAGTAATGACCTGTCTGGTCCCTTGTTCCTAAATCCATCAAATTAAGTCCATCACAGACAGACCTGGCTCAGCCTATGGATTCACCATAATTTCTTATACAAGAGAATAAAAAAGAACAGCAAATACAGCAAAACAATAACTTAACACATTGTATATTTTTATTCTGAGTTTTTCTCTGACCTTATACTCCAGTTAAATTACTGTTTTCTTATTTTTATTAATTTATTTCAAGAAACATTTATAATGAATCTGCTCTATGACAAATTTTATGCAGGATTCTATTACCTATCCCTAAATTTCAAAACTTTCTTCTTTCCTAAATTTCAAAAGATCACCATGGGTATAGGACTCCTTATCCTGAATTCTGGCTCCTAAAATTTGCCTCCATGATTTGATATATATTGCAAATTGTTCCTTTTAAGGTATAATTTTTTTAGCTATATTGTTAATTTTGCTAAAATTGTTCAGATTACCAAATATTATTCCATTGCTGTCTGAATCTACCAGTGTGTTGGTTTGCCTGCCCTTATCATTGGTCGTTGACCTTCCTAGGTGTTAACAATCTATCCTGAACTATTAAATTATCTTCCACCATGATTATCTGATATTGTGCATTTTTTAACATTGATATTTTCTCTTTTTATATACTTCATTTGATAGTTTATAAGAGCTGAATTATCTGACAAAAGTAGGCTTAATAAAAACAAATTTAGGAATGTATGTAAGTGATTTTCTAACTGAACCAAAGTGATTTGCTATATAGATGTCATGGAGGTAAGAAGAGCCTGGGAACATAGAAGGCTTGTTTATCAAATACGTACTTAACCCAAAGTTAAAAGAAATAGTAGTTGTGTTAAATGATGACCTTAAACTTTTTTAAACTTTTAGTGTTCTATAATGATGAGGATCACTAATGCTTTTTATGGGAATCCATAACCTTAAGTTATTATATAAGTTAAAAATAAAAATAATAGTAATCTCTTCACTAGTAATGCTTAAACAGATGGCTAAGTAGTAAGAATCAAATAGAAAACAACCATTTGTCAGAAAGGAGACCAACCAGGATGACCTTTCAGCTGCCTTATAGCAGCCAGACCCTCCGAGTTCTCGTGCGTGTGAGCCTCTTTCGGGTCGCACGTGGAACAGCCCCACAGTTGTCGACTACAAACTGGCACCCGCCATCTACCTCTACCAGGGTTAGATTATGCGCTACTGCAGCTGCTGGTTTTCACCACCCCTTGAGAGAAGTTCAAGGTGGAAAGCAGAAATGAATCATCTGTGCCCTGGGAAAAACTGGCAGGGCAGGTCTGCAAACAGTTCCATATTTTCAGAAACCAATTTCCTGAGCCCAATTCTTGTATCTTCCCAGATCTAGAAAAGCACTAAAATCCTTCATGACTAAGAAAAGCTTCATGAGACTAGCAGAAAGCTTCTGGGAAAACGCGTGCTTGGTTGCAGTGTATCTCCTCCACCAAAATCACACATACCCTGACCTTCCCCCTCTTTGGAACGGTTTCCCAGCGCTGTCTTGGGCTCTGTCCCCCAGGCTGCGGTCCTCTTTTTGCTTCAAATAAAACTTAATTCGCAGCTCTCACACTTTGCACTCTTCTGAAGCTGACATAGTTGTTAGCACAGTGGGGCTACAACGTGGGCTCCTCTTATCACCCGGCCTGTTTTCCCACTACGGGTGCTTTACGTCAAGCTGAATAATCCATCTGAAGGGCCATCACAGTGCACTGCTACCAAAAATGGAAAATGCTGCTGACTGCTGCTGTTGTTTTAGCCGCTAGGTTGGGTGTGACTCCTTTGCGACCCCATGAACGGTAGCTCACCAGGCTCTTCTGTCCATGGGGTTTCTTAGGGAAGGGTACTGGAGTGAGTTGCATTTTCTTCTCCAGGGGATCCTCCCTAGCCAGGGATTGAACCTGTGTCTCCGGCATTGGCAGGTGGATTCTTTTACCACTGAGCCACCAGTGAAGCTGTTTGCAGTACACCAGAAGAATTCATCTTAAAGAGAAGACAGGACACATATAACCACAGCGTTAAGAAGGACTATACTATGATACTGGGCTTCCCATGTGGCTCAGTTGGTAAAGAATCTGCCTGCAATGAGACTGACAGAGATGCAAGAGACTTGGGTTCAATCCTTGGGATGGGAAAATCTCCTGGAGAAAGAAGTGGCCACTTAGTCGAATATTCTTGGCTGGGAAATCCCATCAAGAGAAGAGACTGGCAGGCTACAGCTCATGGGGTTACAAGAGTCAGACATGACTTAGGAACTAAAGCAGTGCCATACTATGATATTAGATATCCAAATCATCATATTCTTACTCAAATGTACTTTTTTATACATCTTATTTCTAGGAAGATTGAAAAACTGTTGAGTTTGAAAGTCCAAAAAAAACGTTTATATAAGCAAGTGTGCTGTGCTAGATATTAAAAAATAAAATCCAAAATTAACTAACAAAGCAATAGGAAATGAGTGATCACCGATGGAGAAAGTAGCATTAACAAATATACACTATCATGCGTAAAAATAGATAGCGGGTTGAGAAGAGCATAGACACCACAGAGAGCCCAGCCTGGTGCTCAGGGAGGACCTAGAGGAGTGGGGTGGGGGAGGGAAGGGAGGCTCAGGAGGGAGGGGATCTATGTAGGACGACAGCTGACTTGAGCTGTTGTATGGCAGGAACCAACACAACATTGTAAAGCAATTTTCCTCCAATTAAGCTGCCCTGTGAGGGTTATAAAGAAAGCTGGGCACCAAAGAATTGATGGTTTTGAACTGTGGTGTTAGAAAAGACTCTTGAGAGTCCCTCGGACTGCAAGGAGATCCAACCAGTCCATCCTAAAGGAGATCAGTCCTGAATGTTCATTGGAAGGACTGATGCTGAAGCTGAAACTCCAATTCTTTGGCCACCTGATATGAAGAAATGACTCATTTGAAAAGACCCTGATGCTGGGAAAGGTTGAAGGCAGGAGGAGAAGGAGATGACAGAGGATGAGATGGCATTACCAACTCGATGGACATGAGTTTGGGTGGACTCCGGAAATTGGTGATGGACAGGGAGGCCTGGCATGCTGTGATTCATGGGGTCACAAAGAGTCAGACACGACTGAGTGACTGAACTGAACTGAACTGAAGGGTCAGTTGCAACCTGCTGTTTTTCTCTTCACAGTAGACCTTTTGGATAACCACCCAATATTTTCCACTTGCCTGTTAAGAATTCCAGCAGGCAATTTCTCCAGTGACTACATAATTTTTCCAGTAATCCTAAATCTTCACAGTTATAGAAAGGTAGTATATTTCCATTTTGAAGTAGAGGTATGCCTATAGAAATCACCTGGGGAACTCTGATCAAAGTAATATTTATCAATCTACTATAGCTGTCTGCAATTTCACCACCTATGGAGCTTGAATTTTGACTAACACTTTTCATCAGAAGGTGGCTGTACTGGAATCTAAATATTCTTCCCAAATAAAATTTTGGAAGAGATAGCTTCAGAGATATAGGAAAAAATAATTAGCAATATAAATATTTGTTGTGCTGTACTTAGTCATGTCTGACTCTTTGAGACCCCGTGGATTGTAGCCTGTCAAGCTCTTCTGTCCATGGAGATTCTCCAGGCAAGAATACTGGGGTGGGTTGCCATGCCTCCTCCAGAGACTCTTCCCAAACTAGGAAATGAAACCAGGTCTCCCACACTGCAGGCGGATTCATTACCATCTGAGCCACCAGGGAAAAAACTGAGCAAAAACCTTTATTTTTATCTTGTCACAAACATTTTCCACCTCTACAATCCTTGGACCATGGTCAATATGCAAACTAGTCTAATCAAGTATCTTGTCATGCACACTCACCATTTTACTGTCACTACTTCTCTCTAATTGAATTTTCCCCCATTATACTCTGAAACCCTTATTCAGTTCAGTTCAATCACTCAGTCAAGTCTGATGCTTTTCAACTCCATGGACTGCAGGACTCCAGGCCTCCCTGTCCATCACCAACTCCCATATTTTATCCAAACTCACATCCATTGAGTCTATGATGCCATCCAACCATCTCTTCCTCTGTCCTCCCCTTCTCCTCCTGCCATCAATCTTTCCCAGTATCAGGGTCTTTTCAAATAAGTAAGTTCTTCGCATCAGGTGGCCAAAGTATTGGAGTTTCAGCCTCAGCATCAGTCCTTCCAATGAACTTTAAGGACTGATTTCCTTTAGGATGGGCTGATTGGATCTCCTTGCAGTCCCAGGGACTATCAAGAGTCTTCTCCAATGCCACAGCTCAAAAGCATCAATTCTTCAGCACTCAGCTTTCTTTATAGTCCAACTTGCACATCCATCCATGACTACTGGAAAAACCACAGCCTCAACTAGATGGACCTTTGTCAGCAAATTAATGTCTCTGCTTGTTAATATGCTGTCTAGGTTGGTACTACATTTCCTTCCAAGCAGTAAGTGTCTTTTAATTTCATGGCTACAGTCACCATCTGCAGTGATTTTGGAGCCCAAGAAAATAAAGTCTGTCACTGTTTCCACTGTTTCCTCATCTGTTTGCCATGAAGTGATGGGACCAGATGCCATGATCTTAGTTTTCTGAATGTTGAGCTTTAAGCCAACTTTTTCACTCTCCTCTTTCACTTTCATCAAGAGGTTTTTCTTCACTTTCTGCCATAAGGGTGGTGTCATCTGCATATCTGAGGTTATTGATATTTCTCCCAACAATCTGATTTCAGCTTGCGCTTCTTCCAGCCCAGTGTTTCTCATGATGTACTCTGCATATCAGTTAAATAATCAGGGTGACAATATGCAGCCTCAATGTACTCCTTTCCCTATTTGGGACTAGTCTGTTGTTCCATGTCCAGTTCTAACTGTTGCTTCTTGATCTGCATACCGGTTTCTCAAAAGGCAAGTCAGGTGTTCTGGTATTCCCATCTCTTTCAGAATTTTCCACAAGTTATTGTGATCCACACGCTCAAAGGCTCTGGCATAGTCAATAAAGCAGAAGTAGATATTTTTCTGGAACTCTCTTGTTTTTTTGATGAATCATCAGATGTTGGCAATTTGATCTCTGGTTCCTCTGCCTTTTCTAACTCCAGCTTGAACATCTGGAAGTTCACAGTTTGTGTACTGTTGAAGCCTGGCTTGGAGAATTTTGAGCATTACTTGACTAGCATGTGACATGAGTGCAATTGTGCGGTAGTTTGACCATTCTTTGGCATTGCCTTTCTTTGGGATTGGAATGAAAACTGACCTTTTCCAGTCCTGTGGCCACTGCTGAGCTTTCCAAATTTGCTGACATATTGAGTGCAGCACTTTCACAGCATCATCTTTTAGGATTTGTAATAGCTCAACTGGAATTCCATCACCTCTACTAGCTTTGTTAGTAGTGATGCTTCTGAAGGCCTACTTGACTTCTCATTCCAGAATGTCTGGCTTTAGGTGAGTGATCACACCATCGTGATTATCTGGGTCTTGAAGATCTGTTTTGTACAGTTCTTCTGTGTATTCTTTTCACCTCTTCTTAATATCTTCTTCTTCTGTTAGGTCCCTACCATTTCTGTCCTTTATTGAGCCCATCTTTGCATGAAATGTTCCCTTAGTATCTCTGATTTTCTTGAAGAGATCTCTAGTGTTTCCCATTCTATTGTTTTCCTCTATTTCTTTGCACTGATCGCTGAGGAACACTTTCTTATCTCTCCTTGCTATTCTTTGGAAATCTTTATATTTTGAAAAAATTCATCTGTCTTTAGGATCAAAATAATTTGCTTCATCTTTTGCCTCCACCAAAACCCTGTTCTCTCATAAGTACTATTAGCTCTGTTGCTTTTTAGAATGTAAACAGCTCCATCTCAATAAACAGCTCCATCTCACACGCTAAAATACCACAGGCCAGGGGATAAATGCTGATACTTCTGGTGTTAAGTCAATACCAATTCTTCTTCATTTTAAGAGCACTGCTATTTTAGATTCATGAAACAACTTTAGTGAATTCTAAAGCTTCCTTTAATCATCATTTCCAGTTTTTAGATTATTTTTCTCACGTATTTAAGAATCAAGCAAGGATCCATTTGTAAACTTCTTGATGAAATTCCTACTATGCTCAGTTCCATACCCATGTGGAAAACACACCTGCTGTCATAGCTGTAAAGACCTACACAATCTCAAGTTTATACCCCAGACTTCATTTCAACAGCCTAGTTTATAGTCATGTCTAGGGTCTTAGAGACATTGCAGCCTCTTCCAGTTTTTCTGTCTTAACCTCTAAAATAAAATGGGACACGGAGTTCAGCTCAGTGCTTTGTGATTACCTAGAAGGGTGGGGTGTAGGGTAGGTTGCAGGAGGTCCCAGAGGAAGGGGATATATTTATACATGTAGCTGGTTCGCGTTGTTGTACAGCAGAAACCAACACAGCATTGTACAGCAATTATACTTCAAGGGGAAAAAAAATAGATGCACTTCTGCAGCCGACTTTTCAAATCATTACTGTAGCTCAATACTGCCTAAGGGAATCATAAGATCTTATAGACTGATGACACAAATTTATCATCTCTAACCTAGCTTAGCTATTATTTATACCTAACCCTGGTAAATGAAACATTTTCTGAGATTTTTGCTAGCTTTCTCTCTCAATCTCCAAAGTATTTATTCCAAACCTTCTGAGATCCTCCATTACTATATTCAACTGTCCTACTTCTCTCTCACAGTGTACAATGACATAAAATTGAGTGAAAAACATTGATATATGCAGGAGTAAAAAATCACTCAGTTTTCTAGTGTAAGACACCTTAGACAGGCTCCCCCATAGCTCTGTCAGTAAAGAATCTGCCTGCAATGCAGGAGACCTGGGTTTGATTCCTGGGTCAGGAAGATCCCATGGAGAAGGAATAGGCAACCCACTCCAGTACTCTTGCCTGCAAAATTCCATGGACAGAGGAGCCTGGTGGGCTACAGTCCATGGGATTGCAAGAGTCAGACACGACTTAGCAACCAAACCACCACTACCACCAAGAAGCCTTAGAAAAGGGCCCACCCAAATTCAAGGAAGGTTTACCTGAGGTAATGCTGGCCTCTGCATAAAGCTTGAATGAGTATGGCTGACTGGAGAATGACATAATTCCCATGGTGCTATCTGGTAGGAGAAAAGAATGGAAGGGTAGGTTGGAAACAAATGCAACAGATTTCAACTTGATGTTTTCACTGTACTTGCCTTTCACAAAACTAAATATTATGTTCTTAAACTTCAAGCTATATGAGTAAAGTACATTTATTCAAATCTAAAGAATATTGGGTTAACGGCATGGACATTTTAATAATAGGGAACATTGAGGGGATGTCAGGATAAAAATTATCAGTTTAAAAGAGAAACAAAAAAGGGGATAATTTAATAGTTATATAATTTGAAGTCCTTTTAGAGCAGTTATTCATTTAAAAGGTCGGTTCACAAATTTAACTTATAAATGGAACAAATTAAGAAAATGATAGACTGAGAGGCGATTACACACTGAATGTTAGCCTAGAGTTGATCCCAGCAGGGTGCTGATGAGACTGAATAGAAAGAGATTAAAAAGGGATTTTCAACTGTTAAGTGAAGCAGAAGTAAACAAATTTGTGTGCCTGAGAACAAAGTTTCATAAATAGCTATTTTTTAGTGCTAAATAATTTCTTCTTTTGTTATTGCTGTGTTACTAAGGCTTTCACCAAAGTTTAATAGTTCCTTTGAATAAGGCTTCTCAAGTCATCTTTTAAGTTATATTCCATTTGAAATTAAAATCATTGATTATGTAAACAAATTAGGAAACACTTAGAACCATGCATTAAGTAAATTGTTATGTACAATTCTTTGGCTTTCAAAGTGTGTTACTTCTTGTTAATAAATTTAAAAATACATAAAACAGACAGAAAAACAATAAACAGGTTATTTTAATATGATATCTAACAAAATTATTTTGAAAACAGCAATTTCAAAAATAGCTTAATTAATTGATGAAGAGCATGATGTTGTACAATGTGATATTTTTCAAGAAAGAAGAGTAACCAACACAATAATGTAAAGAAAATTTTTTAAAAAATAAATTAATTAATTTTTTTAAAAATAAATAAAAAGATTTGAAATAAAAAAAAGACATGTTCTCAGTGCAGACTATGTGAGTAGCGAACAAAAAAGCTTATGCGCCTGAATGCATTTTTAACTAAAATGGTACTGACTAGATTTGCAATGGCATGCCTTTCCTCACTCTCTGAACCAACAATGAAACAGTACAACATTTAAGAAAGCTTGGAATAAATTAATGATCTTGTTTTTCCAACAGTTTGATTGTTGCTGTTTGGTCGCTAAGTTATCTCTCTTGGTGACCCCACGGATTGCAGCACACTAGGCTTCCTGGTCCTTCATATCTCCCAGAATCTGCTCAAAATCATGTCCATTCAGTCTGTGATGCTACCATCCCATTTTCTCTCACCACTTCCTCTTCTTGCCCTCAGTCTTTCCCAGCATCAGGGTCTATTCCAATGACTTGGCTCTTCACATCAGGTGGCCAGAGTATCGGAGCATCAGCTTCAACATCATTCCTTCCAGTGAATATTCAGGGTTGATTTCCTTTAGCACTGGCGGGTTTGATCTCCTCACAGTCCAGGGAACTTTCAAGACCTTCAAGAACTTTCAAGACTTTCGATACCTCAGTTCAAAAGTATCAATTATTTGGCACTCAGCCTCCCTTATGCTCCAACTCTCACATCCGTACATGACTCCTGGGATGGCATAGATATGACTAAACAGACCTTTGTCAGAAAAGTGATAACTTTGCTCTTTAATATGCTCCCTAGGTTTGTCAGAGCTTTCCTTCCAAGGAGCAAGAATCTCATTTCATAGCTCCAGTTACTGTCCACAGTGATTTTGGAGCCCAAGGAAATAAAATCTGTCGATGCTTCCACATTTTCTTCCTCTATTTTGCCGTAAAGTGATGGAACTGGATGCCAAGATCTTACTTTTTTGAATCCTGAGCTTTAAGCCAGCTCTTTTTACTCTCTTTCTCCTTCCTCAAGAGACTCCTTAGCTCCTCTTCACTTTCTGCCATTAGAGTGATATTACCTGCATATCTAAGGTTGTTGGTGTTTCTCCCATCAACCTTGATTCTAGTTTTGATTCATCCAGCCTGGCATTTCACATGACCTACTCTGCATGTAAGTTAAATAAGCAGAGTGACAACATACAGCCTTGTCGGCCTTCTTTCTCAGTTTGGAATGAGTCTGCTGTTCCATGTAAGGTTCTCACCGTTGCTCCCTGATCCACATATATGTTTCTCAGGACACAGGTAAGGTGGTCTGGTATTCCCATAAGAATTTTCTAGAGTTTGTTGTGATCTTCACAGTCAAAGGCTTTAGCTTAGTCAAGGAAGCAGAAGTAGATGTTTTTCTGGAATTCCTTGCTTTCTCTATGATCCACAAATATTGACAATTTGATCTCTGGTTCCTTTGCTTTTTCTAAACCCAGCTTGTACATCTGCAAGTTCTCAGTTTATGTACCACAGAAGCCTAGCTTAAAGAATTTCAGCTTAAATGTATTGCTCTGGGAATGAGCACCGTTGTCCAGTAGTCTGAAAGTCCTTTGGCGTTGCCCTTCTTTGGGACTGGACTGAAAGCCGACCTTTTCCAGTCTTGTGGCCACTGCTGAGTTTTCCGAATTTTCTGACATGTTTTGTGCAGTGCTGAGTTTTTGGGATCTGAATCCTGGCTATAAGCTTGGATGAATTATCTTTTAATTTTACTTTCTCAACTACAAAATGGTAAAAAAGAAATATTAGCATTTAACTGGTTTAATACTTGGATATAGTCCAACCAAGACTCTAGCAAAGTGTCTCTGACAGTAAGTTTTAGTTGAACAAATATATTTCTTCTGAAGCTATTATATTTTAATGAATGTAAAGTGTTTATAAATGTATCAACTGAAAAAAACACTCACACATACGGAATATAAGAGCTTTGAGTTAAGTTTGTTCGGTGTCTTGCTGACGATTACAGCCCAGAGAGGTAAGAGAGAGATCTGTTTACCTGTGATTTTGGTGACGTGGGTACATGCAATCATGGAAACATCTCAGCAGAAGGTTGCTGCTAGCGACAAATAAAAGATATCCTAGTTTTTAGTATTTTTCTAGGTATGAGAGGATTCAAGAATTTATGTTCATAAAATTTTCTGAAAATATCTGTCTGAGAGTTTTTTCTGCCAGTTCTCCTAGAGGACAGAATGCCTCATTTCTGGTCTTTGCCCTGAATTCCTTTCAGGTTATGTTGAAGGTTAGCAACTGCACTGGCTACTGATTCAGTCCTTGTAGAACCAGATGGTAAATGACATTCCTTAGTTGGCAAGTGTTTTGACAGATCAACTTTGAACCTACGATTTGAAATCTTCAGCCTTTAATTTTTTTCTTATTTTTATTTTCTTCAGGAATTTAAACTTAGCAACAAGGGAAGATCTATTTTCTATATAAAGATAGAAATATAAGGTGAAGTCTATCATATTTTTGTATACGAAATTTTATTGTAAAATGTGGTAAACAAACATTCTCCATAGTCTCAGAAAGCTGTAGAAATATAAGTTGAATTAAATACTGGATAAAAAATTTAATGGAGAGCAAAGAAAATGTTTGAGATAATGTATTAAAATAAATCCTGAAATAATCTTCCTGAGATTTGAGTGACAGGAAAGGACCTAATTGCACACATTCCATTTGACTATGGAGGTTTTTCTGTTAGTGCATTCTAATAAATATGCACTAAATGTATCACTGACATTAATCTCACATATTTCTTCAGAATACTTGCATGTGGTTTTAGGTTGCCTAATATTTGTGATGATCATTTTAGAGTGTGAAACACAAAATTCAATATTTACTCACCTACCTAATCCACATAAAATTTCAATATTCTTGAGAACAGAGAATGGTGGTTTGCCTTACTGTTCTCATTTGCTTCTAAGCATTATTATTATTACTCTTTTATTTACTTGTTGTTTGAATTTGGCTCTGCCAGGTCTTAGTGGCAGCTGGGGAATCTTTAGCGGAAGCATGAGAACTCAGCTGTGGTATGTGGGGTCTAATAATAGTTTCCTGACCAGGGATGGAACCTGGGCCCCTACACTGACCACGAGGGGAGCCCTGCCCTTTAGTATGTTTACCATCAAGTCTACTGTTGTCTGTCTTGATGATAGCCATCCCAATGTGTTTGGATTTTCATTTACCTGATGAAGAATATTGTTAATAATTTTTATGTACTTATTGGCCATTTGTATAGCTTCTTAGGATAAATGTCTCTTTTTATCCTTTGCCCATTTTTAAATTGTATTATTTGTCTTTTTGTTATTGAGTTGTAATATTTATTTATATATTTTGGATAAAGCCCTTTATCCAATGTTTGATTTGCAAATATTTTCTCCACATTTGTAGATGTCCCTAAGCATTTGACAATAAAAACATAGCAGATCAGCAATTAACTATTTATTTGAATTGCTATTCAATACATTCTTATTCAGTGACAAATTTGCAAACTGGAGTCAACTTCACGGCACCTATAGCAGGGATACTTATTTGTCTCCCAAGAGTCATTCTATGTTTCCTCTCTGAAATTCAGAAAACTCCAACTTTCAATTGGCACATTGCCTCCTTTTCAAAAGGAAACATTTCCAGCTTCCTGTTAAAAAACTAGCTGACTAAGTTATTATCTTTAAGATATGAATGAAAGTACTATGTAGGACTTCTGAAGGGCTCTTAAAATAACTTGGTGGACCTTTTTCCATACAGCAATGTAACTGAGAGCTGGAACTATCAGCTCTCTTTTGTTGTAGGAATCAAAGCTAGACCCTAAAGTTTGCAGAGATTTGAACTAGGAGGAAGGCTGGTCCCTGATGTGTTCCTGGAAATACCAAACTAGTCTGTACTTCATCTAGTCCCTGATGAGTAGCAGTATACTGTATTTAGTTTTGTATTGATTCTTCTGTGCCTGAAGTGAAACCTCGTGTATTAAAAAGAGAAAAGAGGTAGAGGGGAGAGAGTAGAATGAGAGACTGAAGGAGAAAGATTTCATCAGGCGAATTAAGATAAAATGAAGCCCCATTTTTTTTTAATCTTAAAAGGGCTTCCAAAATGAAACAAAAAAAAGCCTCTGACAGCAAGTTGTAGTTGAACAAAGTACAAAAATCAGTGTCATATCTACGTTTGAAAACTGGGGTAACATGAGGGGTTTGAGTCTTTTCCTCAGGGTTAATGTAATCAATATTTTCTTCTGCTATTGCACTTGTTTCATCCAAATGAAGTTCACTTTTACATCCTTATCATATGTTGTACTTTGGTTACTCTGACAATTAAGAATTTAACGTGTCAGTCATTAATAGCTTGAAACCCATTTGCAAAACTATAAGACACATTAACTGCATATCCATTACAAATTAGAAATGGACAATAAAATTAAAACCCTTCCATCCTGAACATGTTAGATATGTGAAAACTGATAGAATGAATTCAAAGATATATTGTCTGCTTTTAATATTGATAGACATTTTGGTAATGAATTCAAGAATAATTCTATATTTCTAAGTATTACTACCTTTATGCAAGTATGCATGGGGCTCCCATATACATTTTCTTGCAACTTTCTGTGAATCTGTAATTATTTTCAAATAAAAAGTTAAAGTTACTCAAGACAAAATAAGCTATGACTCCTCTATAGGATAACAGTGTTCTCTGTTGTTTTAAAACCTAGAAGAATGCCCACTGTGTGTGTGTGTGTGTGTGTGTATTTCACACAAAATTGCAAGAAAATGTACAAGGAGATCCCAAGCATACGTCACAGTCTTCCCCAGTGTTAACATCTTGCATGAGTATAATACAACATCAGAACCAGGAAATTAACATTGGTACAGTCCACAGAAACTTTTCATGTTTTCCCAGTCCTGCATACACAGATTAGAGGGAGTGTGTGCATGCTGTTGTGTGTAGGCCAGGCTGTGTACGTCATATACACGCTGAAACCTAATCTCCAGGATGGTGGTGCTTGGAGTGAAAGCTTTGGGAGGTGACTGGGTCAGGAAGGCTCTGTTTTCATGAATGGAGTTGGTAGCAAGCCCAGGGAGCACCTCACCCTTTGCACTGCAGGCATGTGTGTGTGCTCAGTTGCTCGGTTGTGTCCGATGGACTGCCACACGGACTGTAGCCCTCCAGGCTCCTCTGTCCGTGGGATTCCCCAGGCAAGAATACTGGAGTGGGTTGCCATTTCTTTCTCCAGAGGATCTTCCTGACCCAAGAGTTGAACCTAAGTCTCCTGCATGGGCAGGAGAGTAGTTTATCACTGAGCCACCTGGGAAGCTTCCACCGTGGGAAGACACAGCAAAAAGACAGTTGCTGATGATCCAGGAAGCAGGCTTTCACTAGACACTGAGTCTACAGGTACCTTGATTTTGGACTCCCCAGAGTTAAAAACAGTGACAAATAAATTGGTGCTGTTTAAGCCTCTCGGTCTATGGTATTTTTGTTACAGCAGCCCGAGCACAATCAAGTCATGTCTGTTTCTCTGAAGGTTTATCCCACGTGTGGTTTAGAGCAACCCCTACCATAAATAAGATGTGGAACGGGCCATCACCACAAGGCTGAGTTGCTCTACCCAGTTATAACCAATCCCAGTGACCCCCATCCTAAATGCTGGCAACCACTAACCTGTTTTCCACTGTTATAATTTTGTCCTTTCAAAGATGCTGCATAGATAGAATCATACAGTAAGTAGCAGTTTGAAACTGGCTTTTTCAAATCAGGCTAATTCCCTTAAAGTTTATGCAAGCTGTTTTATATATCAGTACTCTGTTCTTGTTGTAAGCCAGTCTCAGCCTGTAAATAACCAGTGGTGTGAATGGACTTGGCCTTAAGGGTCTTATTACTATTGCCTTAAAAAACTGCAAATAGACCTGCCATATGACCCAGCAATCCCACTGCTGGGCATACACACCGAGGAAACCAGAACTGAAAGAGACACGTGTACCCCAATGTTCATCCCCGCATTGTTTACAATAGCCAGGACATGGAAGCAACCTAGATGCCCATCAACTGACGAATGGATAAGAAAGCTGTGGTACATATACACAATGGAATACTACTCAGCATTAAAAAAAAGTTCATTTGAATCAGTTCTACTCAGGTGGACAGAACTGGAGCCTATTATCCAGAGTGAAGTAAGTCAGAAGGAAAAACAAAAATACAGTATACTAACGCATATATATGGAATTTAGAAAGATGGTAACGAGAACCCTGCATGTGAGACAGCAAAAGGAACACAGATGTATAGACCAGACTCGTGGACTCTGTGGAAGAGGGCAAGGGTGGGATGATATGGGAGAATGGCATTGAAACATGTTAATTATCATATGTGAAATCAATCACCAGCCCAGGGTTGATGCTCGGGGCTGGTGCACCGGGATGACCCAGGGGGAGGGAATTGGGAGGGAGAAGGGAGGGGGGTTCTGGAGGGGGAGCATATGTATACCCATGGCGGATTCATGTCAATGTATGGCAAAACCAACACAATAAAGTAAAGGAAAAAAAAAAAGAGTCTTATTACGATTGCAAGACAACCTCAGAAATAAAGATCAGAAAACACTGAAAGAGATAAGATATTTTTTGACTCACCAGTCTTGGAAAGTACACAGAACACCTGGCACCATGAAATAAAGTTGTGGAAAGAAAATAAAAGCGTGGGCCTGGGGTTTTGCCTTTTTTTTCTTTTTTGCAAGAGAAGCCATTTTCTTCAAGGTAGAAATACCTGCAGTTATATGTCATGTTTTCTTTAAGTTGAAGTACAATTTATACATATTAGTTTCAGGTCTACAACAAAATGATTAGGCATTTATATAGACTGTGATGGGATCACTGTAAGTCTAGTTTCTGCCCAACACCATACAAAGTTACAAATTATGCAAAGCAGTTTATTCTCTATAGTTATTATTACAACTGCAAGACATGTAATTTATGGCTGGAGGCTGTACCTCTTGTTGCCCTCCACCAGCTTTCCCCACTCCACAGTCATATTCCCTATGGCAACCACCAGTCTGTGTCTAGAGATCTGTTGGTTTGGTTTGGTTTGGATTTTTATCTGCTTCCACATATATGTGAAATAATGTATTTGTCAGTCTCTGTTTGCTTAGTCTAATATCCTTAAGGTCCATCTCTGTTGATGCAAATGGCAAGATTTGTTTCCTATTTATGGCTAACTCATATTCCATTGTGTGAATAGACTACATTTTCTTTATCCACTCATTCGTCAGCTGGCGCTTAAGTTGCTTCCATATCTTGATTTTGTAAATATTTCTGCAATGAGCATTGGTGTGCATGTATCTATTTGAATTATTGTTTTCTTCTGATAAATATCCCGAAGTGGAATTACTAGATAATATGGACGCTTTATTTTTAACTTTTTGAGAAACCTCCATATTGTTTTCCATACCAGCTGTATCAATTTACAATTCACAGTGCTCAAGGATTCCATTTCTCCACACCCTTTTCCACATATCATTTTCCATCTTTTTGATAACAGCCTTTTTAAAAGGTGTTAAGTAATATCTCACTGCGATTTTGAATTTTCATTTCCCTGAGGAATAATGCTGAGCATCTTTCCACATGCCTCTTGGTCATCTGTATGTTTTCTTTGGGTAAATGCCTATTCAAATTCTCCGTCTTTTTTTTTCCTTTTTAATTTATATTTTTTATTGAAGGATAATTGCTTTACAGAATTTTGCCTTTTTTAAAAAATTGGATTGTCTGTTTTTTTGTTACTGAGTTTGAGTTTTTTACATATTTTGGATATTTGAATATTAACTTCTTATCAAATATCTGGCTTGCAAATAATCTCCCATTTAATAGACTGGCTTTATATTTTGTAGATAATTTTCTTCTCTATACAGAGCTTTTTAGTTTGATATATCTCATTTGCTTATTTTTATTTTTGATGTGATTACTTTTAGAGTCAGAAGCAAACAAATATTGCTAAGATCAACATATAAAAGCTTACCACCAATGTTTTCATCTGGAATTTTATGGTTTGTGGTCTTATTTTCAAGTCTTTCATTCATTTTGAGTTAATTCTTGTGTAACTAGACTATAAGCCTTCATTCTTTTGCATGTGGCTTTCTGGTTTTCTCAACACCATTTATGGAAGAGACTACCTTTTTCCTGTTATAAAGTCTTGACTCTTTTCTCGTAAATTAATTAACCAAATATGTGTGCATTTATTTCTGGGCTTTCTGTTCTGTCCTGTTCTGTTGATCTATGTGTCAGTTTTTATGCCAGTGTCATGCTTTTGATTATTATAGCTTTGCAGAATAGTGTAACATCAGAGAGCATGATATCTTCAGCTTAGCTCTTCTTTCTCAAGATTGCTTTGATTATTCAGAGTCTTTAGTGATTCTATACAATTTGGGGATTAGTTTATTCTATTTCTGTGAAAAAATTCCAGTGGAGTTTTGATAGGTGTTGCCTTGCTGTAGTCTGCTTTGGGTAACATGGCCATCATAGCAATTTTATGTTTCACTCCATGAACAATAAATGTCTTGTTTGTTTGCATCTTCTTCAATTTTATTCAGCAATAATTTTTAGTATACAGGTCTTTTACCTCTTTGTTTAAATCTGTTCCTGGGTATTTTATTATTTTTGATGCAATTGTGAATGGGATTCTTTTAATTTATTTTTTGATATTAATTCTTATTGTGTAAAAATGTAACAGATTTTTGCATCTTAATCTTGTATCTTGCAACTTTACTGAATTTGTTTCTTCTAACAGTGTGTGTGTGTGTGTACTCCTTAGGGTTTTCCATGTATAGTATAGTATCTTGTCATCCGCAAATCATGACACATTTACTTCTTTCTTTCCAATTTGGATGACTTTTCCCCCTGCCTAATTGCTCTAGTGAGAACTTCCAACACTATGTTGAATAAAAATGGTGAGTTTGTCATTCTTGTCTTGGTCCTGATTTCAAAAGAAAACTCCCAACTTTTCGTCTTTAAGTATGAAGTTAACTGTAGGCTTGTCATGCATGGACTTTATTATGTCAAGGCATGTTTCATCTGTACGCACTTTGTTGAAAGTTTTTTTTTAATCATAAATGGATACTGAATCTTGTTGAATACTTTTTCTGAACATATTGAAATGATTATATGATTTTTCACTACATTTTGTTATTGTGGTATATCACATTGATTAATTTGTAGATATTGAACCATTTTTGAATCCCTGGAATAACGACCACTTGTTCATAATGTATAATTATTTATTTTAAAGTATTGTTAAAATTGTTGTGTTCAAATTTTGTTGAGGACTTTTTTATTTATGTTTCTCAGGGATGTCATTATTATTTTGTGCCCACCTCTTTTGGGACCCCATAGACTGTAGCCTGCCAGGCTCCTCTGTCCGTGGGATTTCCCAGGCAAAATACTGGAGTGGGTTGCTATTTCCTTCTCCATGGGATCTTCCGAACTCAGGGATTTGAACCCATGTCTCCTGCCTTGCAGGCAGTTTCTTTACCACTGAGCCACTGGGGAAGCCATTTTATAAAGAATATTGTCCTTTAATTTTCTTTGTGTGTGTATGTGTGTGATATCTTTGTCAAGTTTTGGTATTAGGACAATGATGGTCTATAAAATGTGCTTGGGTGTGTTCCCTTCTTTTAATATTTTTCAGAGACTTTGAGAATGATAGTATTAAATCTTATTTGAACATTTAGTAGCATTCACAAGTAAAGCTTTCTGGACCTGTACTCTGATTTGCTGGGGACTTTTTTGATTACTGATTTAATCTCCTTGTAGCAATTGCTTTATGTGGAATTTCTATTTATTCATTGTACAGTCTTGGAGTATTGCATGTTTCTTAGCTTTATACATTTTTTCTAGATTACCTAATTTTTTGGTGTATAATTGCACATAGTAATCTCTTATGATTCTTTGTGCTTCTCTGCTATTATTTATAACTATTCCTTTTTGCTTTTTATTTATTTTTCTTAATGAGTGTAACTAAGTTTTGTCCATTTTATTTGATTCTTTAAAGAGCTAACCTTAGGTTTCATTGATTTTTTTTTCTGTTTTTTTTACCAGTTTTATTGAGATATAGTTGACATATAGCACTATATAAGTTGAAGGTATACAGAAGAATGATTTGACTTACATATATCCTGAAATGATTTCAGCAATAAATTTTGTGGCTAAGCTATTACCTCATATAGATACAAAAAGAAATAGAAAAAAATATTTTCCCTGTGATAGAACTCTCAGGATTTACACCATTAACAACTTTTATATATATAATACCTCAGTTTTAATTATATTTATCGTGTTGTGCTTTACATCCATAGTACTTGTTTGTATTTTTCGACTGCCTTCCAATTAGCCCACCCCTTACCTGTAGTAACTGCAAATCTATTGTCCTTTTTTTAGTGAGTTTGTCTGTTTTGTTTTTGAATTAACTGACCTACAATACTATGTTAGTTCCTGTTTCACAAGAGAGTTATTTGACCTTTCTGTATCTTTCAAAATGATCACCATGATAAAACTAGTTATTATGTCACCAAACAAAGATAGCTATTGACTATATTTCCCACAATGTCCATGTCAAAATTCTGACTCTATCATTTTGCCACTGAACGTGGCAAAGTCACTTAATCTCTGTCACCAAGGTCTCTGTCTCCCTACCTCCCTTCTCTATGGCAATTCTCTCTTTGTTCTCTGTATCTATGACTCTGTTTCTGTTTAGTTACAGCTGTTAATTTATGTTATTTAGATTTCACATGTAAGTGAAATCATACAGTATTTGTCTTTCTCTGTCGAACTTATTTCACTTGACACCCTCTGGGTCCATCCATGTTGTTGCAAATGGCAAGAGTTAATTCTTTTTAATGACTAGTGTTCCATTATATGCATACATATATCACATCTTATATATATATTTATCAGATATATCACATCTGATATAAAAATGTCACTTATATATATATATATATATATCTCCACTCATCTCTTGATGAGCATCTAGGTTGCTTCCATATCTTGGCTACTGCAAATAATCCTGCAATGAAAATAAGGGTGCATGTATCCTTTCTTATTAGTGTTTTTGTTTTCTTCAGATAAATACCCAGGAGTGAATGGCTGGATTATATGGTAGTTCTGAGTTTCCCTGGTGGCTCAGTTAGTAAAGAATCTGCTTGCAATAGGGAGATCTGGGTTCGATCCCTAGGTTGGGAAGATCCCCTGGAGGAGGGCATAGCAATCCACTCCAGTATTCTTGCCTGGAGAATCCCCAGCGACAGAGGAGCCCAGCATGCTGCAGTCCATGGGGCTGCAAACCGTCAGGCATGACTGAGTAATTAATCACATGGTAGTTCCATTGTTAATTTTTTTGAGAATTGCCCTTATTGTCTTCCACAGAGATTGCACCAATTTACCTCCTATCAATAGTTCATGAGGCTTCCCTTTATTCTGCATCCTTTCTAACAATTTCTATTTGTTGTCTTTTTCCACTCTGACAAGTGTTATGCCGTGTCTCATTGTGGTTTTGATTTGGATTTCCTTGATGATAAGTGACATTGAACATATTTTCATGAGTTTGTTCACCACCTATATGCCTGCTTTGGAAGAACATCTACTCAGATCCTCTGACCATTTTTAAATCATATTTTTTTAATATTAAAATTTTAAATCATACTTTTTAATGTTAAGTTGTAAGAGTTTTTGTATTTTTTATATTAACTCCCTACATGATATATCCTTTGCAAACATTTTTTCCCATTCAGTAGATGATCTTTTTATTTTATTGATAGTTTCTTTTCTCCACTGTGCAAAGCTCTTGTTTGATGTAGTCACATTGATCTTACCTATTTTGTTTTTAGTTTGACTTCTTTTATGTCTACTCTTATCTTCATCATTATCTTCCATCTGCTACCTTAGGGTTCTATTTGTTCAGTTTCTTTGGGTGTGCAGTTAAATAGTTTATTTGAAACTCTCTTGTTTACTGAGATAGGCTTGTATCGATATGAACTTCCCCCTTAGAACTGCTCGTCTGGCATCCCATAGGTTTTAGTAAGTTGCATTTCCGTTTTCATTTACCTCAATGTATTTTTAATTTATTTGTAAAACTTCTTTGTTGACCCATTTGTTGTTTAGCAACACATTGTTTAATCTCCAAGTATTTGTGCTAATTTAGTTTTCTTTTGGTGAATTATTTCGACCTTCATACCATTGTGGTTGGAAAAGATGCTTGATATTAGTTCAATCTTCTTAAAACTGGGACTTTTTTGTGACTTAAGATGATTTATCCCAGAGAATGTTTCATACTCACCTTGAGAGGAATGTGCATGCTGCTGTTTTAGATAGAATATTTTGCCTATATACGTGTGCGTGTGTGTGTTAAATCTATTAGTTTAACCTGTCAAGGCTGATGTTTCCTTATTGATTTCTGTCTGGATAACCTATTCATTGATATAAGGAAATATTAAAGTCCCTTACTATGTTTGTATCAATATCTTCTATTAGGTCTATTAATATTTGCTTTGTATATTTAGATGCTCTTATGTTGCTTGCATAAATATTTTAAAATGTTCTATATTCTTCTGTAATTGATTTCTTGATCATTATTCAGTGCACATCTTTGTCTTTATTACACTATTTGTTTTAAAGTCTATATTTTTCTGATGTAAGTATTGCTACCCCAGTATTCTTTCGGTTTCTATTTGGAGGAAACTTCTATTTCAAGCCTTTCATTTTTAATTTGCATTTGTCCTCATATCTGAAGTGAATCTCTATAGATAGGTGTTGCTTTTGCTTTTTATCCACTCAGTCACCCTGTGGCTTTTGATTAGAGATTTTCATCCATTTACATTTAAGGTAATTCTGGAAAGTTTACGTAGTTACTGCCACTTTGTTCATTGTTTTCTGGCTGCTTTGTAGTTTCTGTTTCTCTTTTCTTCTCTTGTCCTCTTCCCTTGTGATTTGATGAATTTCCTGTTTTATTTAGATTCTGTTCTTATTATTTTTGTGTATCTACCCTAGGTTATTGCTTTGTGGTTACTAAGACTCACATGTACTAGCTTGCATGTATACATACACATAAGCTTCCCTGGTAGTTCAGCTGGTGAAGAATCCCCTTGCAATGCAGAAGACCCTGGTTCGATTTCTGAGTTGGAAAGGTTCCCTGGAGAAGGAATAGGCTTCCCACTCCAGTATTCTTGGGCTTCCCTGGTGGCTCAGACAGCAAAGAATCTACCTGCAATGTGGGAGACCTGGGTTGGATGCCTGGGTTGGGAAGATCCCCTGGAAGAGGGCGCGGCAACCCACTCCAATATTCTTGCCTGGAGAATCCCCATGGACAGAGGAGCCTGGCGGGATACAGACAGTGGGGTCACACAGGGTCAGATGCAACTGAAACTAAGCAGTTTATATATATAAATATAGCTATATTTTGTTATCAAGTTACATTTAAACACATTCAGAAACTTTGTGCTTTTACTCCTTCCTCCCACATGGTATGCTTTTGATTTCATATATTGCATCACTGGGTGTTTGGATCCCTTAACTAATTATTTTGGTTATAGCTTTTTGGGGAACACCAGGCCAGGCAGGCTTGGTGGGGTCCAGCTGTGGGGCAGGGCAAGCAGGTCTAGCAAGATAAAGGGAGGCTGGGAAGCCACATTCCCAGGTGCTGGTAATGCAGAGAGTGAACGCAAACAGGCGCCCACCAGTGCCTCCATCCCCCGAGGGAGTTTCAACAGACCCCCCGAACCTCTGGCAGATGCTTTGCCATTAGCAAGTGAATGTCCTTCACAGAAGGCCTAGGCACTGGTCAAAGTGTTGCTTTTGCGCTGGGTCCCACCGTGAATGAGGCAATGCATGGGCCCTTTAGAATCAGCATCTCAGTTTTCAACAGCCCTTTGAATATCCTCAACAAATGTCCCATCGCTTTCAAAGCCAATGTTTAGGAGCTTGTCTCTTCGGCCTGTGTCTCAAATGCTGAGGCGTCTGGTGTGGGGTTTTAACCCTTTACTCCTGAGGGAGATGTTCTGTTTTTATGATCCCCCATCCCCACTGTGGGTCACTGCACTGGAGTTTGGGGAGAGACCAGGTCTCTACCTCTCCCCTCCTTATCCTTTTTGTGATGAGACAATCTCAGATCTTTTTAAATAGAGTTTCTCCTTCTGTTGCTACAGATCTGCTGTGTCCTTGGGAGGAAATGGGTTCAACAATCTTCCTACAACTCCATCTCAAAGCACCTCCAGTGGGGTTTTGTCTTATTGGAATTGAAACTGGGGGCCTAGTGTTTCATGAATTTACTTTTTGCTCATGAATTTAAAGGATAAAGTTATTTAAAGTGTGGGGTAAGAAAAGCAAACAGCTTAAATGACCAATAGTCTAAAACAAAGGAGCCTGGTCTGGGTGTGCAGGAGGGACAGCCTGGCTCTTTATCTAGTCAGGGGGTGGGAAATGTGTGTTTTCAAGATAGTTCTCTTTGAAATAGATGCCTCTTTGAAGTGGATGCCTCAAACAATCAAAGCGAAGTCAAACACTTGCTTTACAAAAAGAAAAACAACTTTTCAGGGCTTATGCTAGTTTTTTCTTTTTTAATTGCTAAGTAGAATTTCATGGTTTAGATGAATTTCACTTCATATAATCACAAATAATCACTCACCCATAGGAGGATATTTGGATCGTTTCCAGTTTTTGGCTATTATATACACGAACATTTGTGTCCAATTTCTGCGTAAGCGTAAGTTTCATTTTTCTGGGATAAATGTCCAAGAGTGCAGTTACTGGGCCTTTTATTAAGATATTTTTCTGTTTGTTTGTTTTAAATGAAACTCATAAACTGTTTGTCAGAGGGGTTGTAGCATTTTTCATTCTCAACAGCAATGTCTAAGTGATCACTAATGTATAAGTGATCAACTTTCTCTACTTTGTCAACTTTTGAAGTTATCATGCGCTTTCATTTTAGTCATTCTGGTAAGTATGTATTGATACTTCATTTTGGTTTTCAGTTACATTTCTCTGATTGGTAATGACATGCAACACCTTTATTCCCAGATTTCTTGATATATTATTGACAAATATGCAGTTTTACAGTGCACAACATGATGATTTGATACAAGCATATATTGTGAAATGATTATCACAATAAGAATATTCAGTCAGAATATTCAGGACTGATTTTCTTTAGGATTGTTTGGTGTTATCTCCTTGCAGTCCAAGAGACTGTCAAAAGTCATCTCCAGCACCACGGTTCAAAAGCATCCACTACTCAATAGGAAGCCATGATTATGAAAATGTTTTTACACATATAAATAATATAAAGAATGTTATGCATTTGAAAATGTGTACAATGTTCTAAGATAAACATTTTACAAATGTCTTCAAATAGACAACCAATAGGGGCAAAATTTCTAGTAAAGAAAGTTTACATAGAAGTGTAAGTAGCAGCTGGCCTAGAGAACATTTGCAAGAACATTTGTGCATTTAGACTAGGCCAAAAAAACATTTGTTTCGTCGTAATGATTGAAATAAACATTTTAATTTAGGTAGAGTTTGAGACCAAAACATGTGAGTCCAAATAAAATAATATTTAGGAAATAAATACTTTTGCAAATATGTTTCTTTACAAAGCAAATATTTTTTAGTTTTTGACAGTGCAGGTGTTAAGGTACTTAAGTAAGGTATGAGTGTCATTCTTCATGGTAGAATAAAGTACAAAATGTTTTCCTTTTCTGCAATGTTTTCCTTATCTTCACTACATGGTAGGAAAAAATGGTTCAATGAAAATAATAGATAATGAAATTATAAATAAGATGGATAATGTTTATTATTATCTTCATTAAAATGTATTTGTTAAATGTAGTAAAGGAATCTAACCTTGCTCCACTCATTATAGTGTTCTATAAATGTTGGGATATAAAGGACTTTCGATTATATGGAATATAACTTTTACAACTATGTTAAGATCTTAAGTTTAGTTATGTCTCCCAATATGCATATAGGGTTTTATAAAGTATATCTGCCTATTATATCTATGTTACTTCATTTCATCTGAGGACATTTAACATATTAGAGCCAATGCAAGCTGCCTTCTTGGAAGGTGGCTCTTGGAGCTGAGTGCATGATTGATTTCCTTAATATGGTAACTGTGGATGAAAGCCTTACTGACCAACAACAGTTAATGACTTAGGAGAGCATGTGGATGTACATGATGGCGGTGGTTTAGTTGATTTTCCAGTCTGGACGATCTCTCCATTGATGTAAGTGGGTTTAGAACCTTCTCTTGGTATTGTGCTCCTGTCAGTTTCTTCCTTTATGTTTGTTAATATTTGCTTTATATATTTAGGTGCATATATGCTTACAAGTTTTACATCTTTTTGGAGCGATTTCTTTATCATGATATAAAGCTCTTTTTTGCCTCTTGTTACAGTCTGTAAGTCAATTTTTTCCAATATAAATATTGCTATCCCAGATTTCGTTTCATATTCATTTGCATAGAAAACCTTTTTCCATCTCTTCATTTTTAGTCTGTATGTATCTTTAACACTGAACTGAGTATCATAGGCAGTGTGTGTGTGTGTGTGTGTGTGTGTGTGTATCCATTCAGCCAGTCTGTGTTTTTTACTGAAACTTTTAGTTTATTTACATGTAAAGTAGTTCTTAATAGGTAAGTACTTATTGCCATTTTTTTTTTCATTGCTTTGGGGTTGTTTATGTAGTTTTTTGCTCCTTTCTTTTTTGGCTCTCTTCCCTTGTGATTTGATGACTATTTTAGTATTATTTTGTATTCCTTTCCCTTTTTTGAAAAATATAGACTATCTACTATAGATTTTTCTTTTGTGATTACTTTGAGGTTCATATTTAACAACAGTTATAAATACATAAATTTATTTATTTTTGGTTGATGATCTTTTAAGTTTGAATTTATGCTAACAGCCCTGTATTTTTACTGCCCACCCCACACAATGTTCAATGGTCTTGAAATCATATTTTTCATCTTTTTGCTTACATCCCTTTATATCCCTATTTAATCCCTCAACTACTTACTGTGGATATGGATGATTTTACTACTTTTGCTCTTTAATCGTTTTACTAACTTTAGAAGTGGTTGAACTATTAACTTTACTATATGCTTGCTTTCACAAATGAGATTTCTTTCTCTTGTAATCTTCATATTCCTAGTTGTTGCCTTCTCTCTTTTGAGTTTGTGGTGAAGAAGGCCTTTGGAGGAAAGTGAGGCAGCCGTGGAGGCAGAGTGCCACCGCTGAGTCACACGCGATGGAGGGAGGGATCACTGCGCCATCCCCCTCCCCACGTACGGGTGCTGGCCGCTTACTAGAGAAGACCCCGGAGATGACGGCCTTTTGAGCGCCTGATGTGCTAACCGATAGAGAAGAAACTCAGCCCGAGGGGGTGGGCGTTGAGCACCTGATTCACGGATCAGCAGAGAGGGACCAAGGACCAGCCAGGGATGCCAGCTGTCAGATACTGAAAAGAGATTCTAACAGTGCCAGATCTTCTGCACCCTTGGCCACCAGCTTCCCTGTGCACTGGGTGTCGCCATGGTCCCCACAATCCAAGCAACCACGCCACCTCCACAAGTGTTTCTCACTGGGGCAGAGAGGGAGAATGCTAGAAAAGACCCTGTTGGCGGCCTATCTCTTGTACCTGGGGCTGCTTCCCCACGTACCTGGCACAGCCAGGGTCCATATAGTCCAAGTAGCTGTACCACCTCCATGTCTGGTCCTTGGTGGGACAGACCCCCAGCCTCCAGGGCAGCCTCAGGAGCAAATTCCTGTGGATGACCCACAAGCAGAGGTGGGAGTAAAGCCACGGTTGAGCTCCAAGGGCAGAGTGGCTAAGGAAATGTGTGGTTATTTGCAAGAGGACTTTTCAATCTTGACCCGTTCACACAAGGTACTGACATGATAGGATCCAGAAGGGGAAAATGAGGACCATAAATCCAGGGACTTCATTCTTCACAGATTTTTCCATCACATATTCTTACATACATGCACATTCTACCACCACCACCAATAGCAGCAAAGTTTGTATATTTATTGGCTAGAAAAGATGCAGAGAGTTCCTAAGACTCTTTCATTCTTCATCGTTTCCAATCTGGATGACACACTGAGGGCTTTAGAGGACAAATTCAAGAGGTAAAGGGTAAGATCTGGCTTTCGAATGTAGTTTTTAATTCCTGTTTAAAACAAAGCTTTATGTTTCTTCACTTTTCCATTAAAATTCAAATATACAGGAGGTTTGATTTCATCTGCCATATGTCAAAAGTTAATATTAAAATAATCTGATAGCCAAAACAAAATCATTTTCACAGTCATTTTGTGTGTTACAAATACATTTCTAATAACTAAGCATATATTTAGAATTAAATTCAAAAAGTGAAGCAGTTTAGCATAGATTATCTTAATTGCTTCTAACTGTAATAATGCTTGCCAATTTTATAGCTGAGAAGCTAAAGCTCAAAGAGCTTATATTTAATAAGTTCTAAAATTTATATTGGAATTTTGTTAAGTGCATTTTTTTACTCACAATACTTTAGAATCCTTCCCATAATGCTGCAAAACAAAAAGCAACTGGGTTGTTTCCGCTTGTGATTTTATAATGCAAAGTGCTTGAACTGTCATTTTCCACTTAAGGAAAATAATATTTTCTGTTTTTATTTATTCCCATTATGATTTATCACATTACTGCTGCTGCTGCTGCTGCTAATTCGCTTCAGTTGTGTTCGACTCTGTGTGACTCCATAGACGGCAGCCCACCAGGCTCCCCCGTCCCTGGGATTCTCCAGGCAAGAACACTGGAGTGAGTTGCCATTTCCTCCTCCAGTGCATGAAGGTGAAAAGTGAAAGTGAAGTCGCTGAGTCGTGTCCGACTTTTAGCGACCCCGTGGTCTGCAGCCCATCAGGCTCCTCCGTCCATGGGGTTTTCCAGGCAAGAGTACTGGAGTGGGGTGCCATTGCCTTCTCCCATTACTAGAGGCTATCAAATGCTTCTAGATAAAGTCATTATTTTTACTGTAAGCATTAAGAAGTTTTCCATTTTAAACTCAGTATGTAAAAATAGTTCTTAAAGGTCTTACAGGCCTAGACACTTAAAAATTAGATATTCTAACACATGGAATGGAGAAGGAAATGGCAACCCACTCCAGTATTCTTGCCTGGAGAATCGCATGGACAGAGGAGCCTGGCAGGCTACAGTCCATGGGGTCGCAAAGAGTTGGACACGACTGAGCGACTAACACTATATATAACTATAACACATGGAAAATCACATATGTGAGCTAAAGAGAGAAATTCAGTAATAAGTCAACTGTTCATTGTTATACATTCCTTAGAGTTTAAAATATTTTGTCTATCCATTTGATTGTCCAAGTCACATTTAAAGGAAAAGGATTATGTCTTCTGCCTTCTTACTTTCTCCAAACCACTTCAAGCACTGTTAGATACATAATTGTTAAATGAGATTTACAGATGTTTATAGATATTAAAATTGACCTGCACTCTATTCACCAGTCATACATAGAGGATGCAGTTCTCTATTTTAAATGCAGTGAATTACATGGCATTTTATAACCACTCTGATTTTTTTCCCTTTAGTCTCCCTTAGCTGGTGCCAATAATTTATCTTATGAGGTTCAAAGTCTTCTGTGATGAAGTACTTATTCCCTAGGAAAGGTGACATGTGGATTTATATTCTTTCTAACTTGTAAATGTATTCTCCTAGAGCTTTTGGGAGGACAGATTTGATAAAGTGATTGAGCGAACCTGGGCTGAATGGAAGTCTAAAAATGCAATATATGTGTGTGCCAGAGTTGTGAAATGAGCAGAAAAAAGTGAGGAAATAATGTTTAAATCACTTTTTTTCTGTATGAATTCTCTCTCATTCTCTCTTTGTCTCTCACTGATCTCATACATTTTTTATGAATTCACAAATGAACATCAGCATCAAAATCCGCACTTAGAGGGGCACAGATAAAGGTGACTTCTAATTGTTGAACTCACTGCTGGTGTGGATTTCACAAATTGAATGGCATACCACATACTAACGGCCATTTGCTTACTTAGATTGGCACTCATATTAAATTTGGAATTTCACTGAACCATTTTTGTGAAAGACCAAAACTGCTTCTGTGGCATACACATGGAACCAGATCGAGGTTGAATACTGCATTCTTCTATGCATGAGTAGAAGTATTTTGCGGTTCTCTTTTTTCCCAGGACCTCTGATGCAGTCTTAGAGTATTTCTTTCTAACCTACCTCTTCACACGTCACCATCTAAGTGTAAATCATCTGTGGTTTGTGTGCGTCGCACAGTCTTGTTGTATACACATTCATTCATAATTCTGAAACAGCACGGCATATGCGGTAATTTACCATTATAAAGTATTCTTTTACAAGAAAGTATAGGGAAACTGGAGTTTGCTCTCGAAGGTGCATTTTTCTTTTTTACCAATTTGATGCAGAGTTGAGCAGTCATGAGTTGAACTAATGAGCTTCCCTGTAGTTCAAATGCAAAGTAACTGCTTTTAAGGAGGAAGAATGTCAGTCACATTTTTCCCTGACCATCTCTAAAAGAGTTCAGTCCTTTTAGTTTACCAAATGGAAATTGAAATCCAGTCTGGAGGAAATTTGCTTCCACCTCTCCTCACTGTAGCCCTGGAACAACCTGCTCCGTCTGTCTCTGACAGTGTAATAAAAAGAAGGGTCCTCTGAAAGGTAAAAATGCTGAGATTTATTATTACTCTTCCTTTGCAATTTCAAATGATAGCACTAGCGTGTTTTGTTCTTACATGCCATTTTTCTTCCCTGGAACCTAATTGTGTTGCTCCTTTGCCATCTCTCCCACGTGTCACCGTGCACACTTTGTACAATAGACGCCTCTCTTCAACATTTATAGTAACATAAACAACAGCATTTCGGAGAAGGCAATGGCACCCCACTCCAGTACTCTTGCCTGGAAAACCCCATGGACGGAGGAGCCTGGTGGGCTGCAGTCCGTGGGGTCGCTAGGAGTCGGACACGACTCAGCGACTTCACTTTCACTTTTCACCTTCATGCATTGGAGAAGGAAATGGCAACCCACTCCAGTGTTCTTGCCTGGAGAATCCCAGGGACAGAGGAGCCTGGTGGGCTGCCGTCTATGGGGTCTCACAGAGTCGGACACGACTGAAGCGACTTAGCAGCAGCAGCTGCAAGCAACAGCATTTAAGTGACTTGCCAGACCACAGCCACTTAGTTGTCGTCTTCATTGAAGAAACAAACAAACATGATTTTGAATTCTGTGCCCATAAGTTTCCGCTGTGTAACCTAATAATTGAAGCATTAATTTGTTTTTAAGTTGTGAAAGGAGCTCGTAACACTTGGCAAAGTGCTTACTCTCCACAATACCCATGTTGGCTTGAAACTATAGACTAAAAAATTTTAACTTTATGATAGTTCAAAAGTGATAACCTTCAGTAGAAATTTTACTCTTTTTTTACTTTTTTAAATAAGAAATCTCAACTTCTTTTTTATCTTGATAGGATTAGCCCCAAGGATGCTGCTGAAAAAACAGCAGTTAAATAGAATCCTCGGGCCACACAATTTTTCACCCGCCCAGCCCTGAGGGTCAGCCTGGCTGCCCACTGTTGCCAGTACCCCCGGAGCCAGTGGCCCTCTAGTCCTCCAGCGCAGAGCTCTTAGCCTCGCCTAGTCCAGGGCCCTTGCCTTTATTGTGAACACATACATCCTTTTTGGGGTCTGTCTTGTGCAGTCCAGGAAGCTCCTGAAGAAGAATTTCATTCGCCTGGGGGCCAGGCCCAGGGGAAAGACCCACTTGAAGTTATTCCAGACTTCCTCCTGGCTGACAACCGTGATGATCAAGTTGCTGTAGATCAACCAGGTATCCATGTGGCTTTGGGTAGATGGCTGAGCATTTTCTCAGAAATGACTTTGACATACTCTGCAGCCCCAAGCTATACTCTTCAATTTTGAATTTTGATCTTTTCCCAGGTTGGCAATACTGGGATGATGTATGATCATCCTGTGACATCATGCTCATGATGCTGGGCAGCAGCACCCCAGGCCCCAGTCAGCTACAGTCATGAGGGCAAATAACCAAAGGACAAGCATTCTGTACCTAGATGGCCATTCTATGCTTCGCTTATCTACAGTTTCAGTTCAGTGGCTCAGTCGTGTCCCACTCTTTGCAACCCCATGGACTGCAGCTCCGCAGGATTCCCTGTCCATCACCAACTCCCAGAGCTTACTCAAACTCACATCCACCATGCTGGTGATGCCATCAACCATCTCATCCTCTGTCGTCCCCTTTCCCTCCTGCCCTCAATCTTTCCCAGCATCAAGGTCTTTTCAAATGAATTAGCTCTTCGTATCAGGTGGCCAGAGTATTGGAGCCCCATCAGTCCTTCCAGTGAATATTCATAATTAATTTCCGTTAGGATGGACTGGTTGGATCTCACTTAGGTACAGTACTCAATAAATTATATGAGATATTCAGCAAAAATAGGCTCTGTGTTAGATGATTTTGCCCAACTGTAGGTTAATGTAAGCGTTCTGAGCACATTTAAGGTAAGACAAGTCTAAGCTATGATGTGTGGTAAATTAAGTGTTTTCAATGGATTTTAGGCATCATATTTTCAATTTATGATGGGTTTATTGCGATGTAACTCCATTGTAAGTTGAGGAAGTTATCTCAGTAAGGCCATGATCATGAATTTATCTCTAGCCCAATTGCTAGAATGTCAATTTCGTTTTAAATCTAGAAGAGCTTGTACTGATTCCGGCTTCCAAAAGGAAGTGTGTGGTAGTGTCCTTTTTATAATCTTTCATGGCATGGTACTCTAGCCTCCATCATTACAGGTCACTCCTACAGTACTGAAAACTTTAATTATTTTCTTGTCTATTCATCCTTGAAGACTTCACCTAATATTCACCACTCTATTCCCAGAAGTTACATGAATCACGAATGTTGTTCACTGTGTTTATGAATAAATAAAAACAACCTAGCAGTTTGGTGAGCAGACTGTCAGCTGTATGAAGGCATGAACAAAGTCAATCTTTCCCCTCTCTCCCCACGCCCTACCTCAGCATTTTGCACATAGTACATATTCAGTAAATTTTGTTACATTTGTCAGATTTCACACACATATGCACACACACAAACTGGGTAGTTTACTCCATACCATGCTTACATATTTTCTCTCTCTGATTGTCAAAATTTGTAGATTTCAGTTTTCCCATGATTACCAGAAGATTTGGACATTCAGATGAATGTTGAATTTTGATTTTCAGCCTTATTTAGGAGAAAATAAAAGCAAAGAAAAATTGCTCTTTAATGTCTGTGTACAAAATGTCATCAATACTCTTTCAGCAGTGAAAATATCAGCATCTTAGGTGACTATTTGTTTAGTTTTTTTTTTTAACTTATGTTCCTGAATACAGACCCATAGCCATTATTTAATTATAAGACAGATTATACGGTCAAGCAGTGCAGGAAAAAGAAATATTCATATTTTTTATTTGTAGAAAACTCATTTCAGTTCAGTTCAGTCGCTCAGTCATGTCTGACTCTTTGCGACCCCATGGACTGTAGCCCACCAGGCTCCTCTGTATATGGGATTTTCCAGGCAAGAATACTGGGGTGGGTTGCCATTTCCTTCTCCAGGGGATCTTCCTTACTCAGGAAGTGAACCCAGGTCTCCCACATTGCAGGCAGAAGCTTTAGCATCTAAGCCACCAGGGAAGCCCCATATGTTGGGAACATATATGTTAATGAGTGAAATATTCCCTTCTGTTATTGATCTCTTTATCATTATATACTGTCCTTTGTCTTTATCAGCTTTGTTTAAAGCTTGTTTTGTCTGATATGAGTATTGCTATCCTTGCTTTCTCCTTGTTTCCATTTACATGAAATGCCTTTTTCCATCCACTTACTTTCAACCTTTGTGTGTATTTCACCCTAAAGTGAGTCTCTTGTAAGCAGCAAGTTGTAGTAGGTTCTATGTTTTTATTCATTCTGCCACTGTATGTATTTTTATTTGAGCATTTAGCTCATTGGGATTTATAGTCATTTTTGAAAAGTTTGTACTTATTGTTATTTTAAATCTTGCTTTCCAGTTGATTTTGTAGTTTTCCTTTCTTCATGTCTTCATTTTGTTTTTCCTTTTGTGGTTTAGTGGTTTATTTTGTATTATGCTAGAGTTCTTTTTTTTTTAATTTTTATTTTTCTTTACATTATCATGTTGGTTTTGCCATACATTGACATGAATCCTCCATGGGTATACATGTGTTCCCCTTCCAGAACCCCCCTCCCACTTCCCTCCTGATTCTATCTCTCTAGGTCATCCCGGGGCACCAGCCCTGAGCACCCTGTATCAAGCATCAGACTTGGGCTGGTGATTGATTTCACATATGATAATTTACATGTTTCAATGCCGTTCTCCCATATCATCCCACCCTTGCCCTCTTTTTGATTCCTCTAAATGTATTGTGTGTTTTTGATTTGTGGTTACTCTGGTTTACAGTTACATTAACCAATAGCTATATTTACCTGCTTTACACTGATTGTCATATAAATTCAAACACAGTATAAAAAAATTACTCTCTCATATTTTGTGATTATTATTTCCTATTTTTAATTTACATTTTTATTCTTTTGATGTTAAATGTAGTTATAATTGCTTTTACAAATTTTTGGATTATTTCTAATCTAGTTGCCAACTAATTTTTAATGATCTTCAGTTCTTTTATATATTTGCCTTTCTTATTGTAATTTTCCCTTTCCTATAGATTCTTGCTTATTCTTAATTTAAAGAAGACCATTCAATAATATATTTTGTGATAGGTATAGTATTGCTATGTTCTTTTAGTTTTGTTTTCTGTATTTTTTTTAGTTAAAAGCAAGTCACTAGATCCTGTCCACTCTCAAGGGAATGGGATTGCATAAGGGTTTGAATACTAGAAATCTAGGGTCATTAGAGCAATCTAAAAATCTGTCTACCAATGAGGCAAAATAAAGACTTTGTCAGTACCCACTTTTCTGCTCCTCCTCAAATGGGAGAATCGGTTAAATTTAATTAAAACTTGCAACATACCTCATGAATTATGTACAATAAAGCAATGTAAAAGGGTTTAATAGAAATGGAAGAGAAGGAAAAGAAATTAGTAAGACCAGAGCAGAATGCAAGAGAATAACTACATTCTTCTGAATACTTGTGTCAAGTATTCAGACATTTTATATAAATTATAATATTGAGTAGAAGCGAACATGAAAACATAAAATCTATATAAAACACTAATGTTATAAATTCTGGATTAACATATGATTCAAAGTTTCATTAAAAATTGTTTGAAATTGAGGAATTTAATAACATTAAAAATGGAAGGAAACAGAGAATATCACCTTTACTGATAAAATAAAAAGTAAAATAAAATGTATTTTGATATGTAATTCAATAACTTTTGGATTTAATTGACCTGACATAAGTTTGCAAGCAGTAGTAGTTTTAATTATTCATGAAGTGAATACATGCACAAATATAAAGATGCATGTGGAAAAAGAGAGGACAGCAGTTTCATGAATATATGCTTAAACATGGCAGCTGATGTTATATTTTGCTACCTCAGGAAATAACTTTGGCTTATTTCAGCATCCAAAAGACATGATACAGAGCCAGTAGCAATTACCCTAGTACTTTTAATACTATTTCAGATGGATTTGTTCAACACAGTATTCCATCTGCCACTTAATCATCCATTTATTGGTTCAACAGATGTTTACTGAGCACCAGGCACATTTTTCTAGATACTAATATTGAGCTTACATGGGTTTCATGTGCACACATTGCTGCTTGTACACCATCAAGAACAGAAGCTATAAAATAGTTAAAATTATATTCATACTATTTAATCTTTAAATAGATTATATCCATATCCATGCTTAAGTACTTTTACTTACAAAGTAAGGAGCTCTGTTTTAAGTACCTTATTTTTAGAACTGAATATACAGCTAAACCGAACATAAAACCCATAGATTATGTGCATCTGAAAAACTGCTGGGTTCATCTCATCCCCAAGTTCATGTACTGTCTAGCACTAGCACAAATGTTTAGTTCTTTAAAATAGTAGTTTATGCATTAAATACAAATGCCTGTAAAATGGAATGTCTACTTCTACGTTTAGCCAAGTTAGCTACATCAGAGCTTTATAGCAACTGAAAGTGTAGGCAGTAGCTTAATGATATATATACAGAAGGGATTTTTTAAAATATGGGTACAGAAATAACTCAACTTTGGTCTCAAGTAGACACAAAGAGATAGAATAAAGCAGAAAAGCTGTCACTTGCTCTCTTGATCAGCTAGAATAGCCTTAGCAAACCTTCACAAAGGAAAAAGCAACCAAAGAGAAACGTCTTGAAACCGAGGAAGAGAATTGTGTACAGTCATGTGGGAGTCATGTCTAGGGACTACTCTACCAGACAAATCATCTGTATTTTGAAGCCTGCTGCTGCTGCTAAGTCACTTCAGTCGTGTCTGAGTCTGTGCGACCCCATAGGTGGCAGCCCACCAGGCTCCTCTGTCCACAGGATTCTCCAGGCAAGAATACTGGAGTGGGTTGCCATTTCCTTCTCCACAGTTCCACTAATTGATTAAAAATTATTTTTTCAAAAGGCCATATTTGAGATTGAGGTTTTCAATTTGCATCAAAGAAAAGTTCCATATATTTTTGGAGTTTTGTAATTAAAAATGGAATTGAGTAGAATAGAACTTAGAAAATATTGGTCAAGGTTTTACTAAGATTCTACTATAAATTTAAAAAGTAGTTTCTTTATCAAGTAAAAGATAAGGAAATAGTAACTGAAGAAAATTAGATTTTACTTAACATGAAACTCTTGATTTGTCTTCATTCACTATGTTCTCAGACAAAAGAAACTAAAAATAAAACAACAATCTTCATCATATCTAAATAACTACAAAAATTACTTTTAAAATATAGCATATGCTCATATATCATGAAAAATGCATAAATTCAATTTTTTTTAAAGTTCTATGTGTTCTGAAAGAAAAAAAATTCATTGATACAAGTTTTCTGCACACAATCAGGCAAACATTTTCTCCTCTAGAGTATTTGATAAGTAATAAGAATTCCTTCAACCTTGAGAACAACATGGAAACCATGACAAAGGTAAAGTTATAAAGCTGTTAGTAAGCACTGTCCATTAATTCCTGGGAACATGGTAATGATTGACACTCATCTGTTATTTTGACCCATATCTTTCAGAAGGGTCTTAGTAACCTTAGCTAGTAATTTCCATTTGGTTTCTATCTTGTATTAGAATATATTCACCATGTTTGTAGTCACCATGGAAGCCATTTAATTTCAACATCTATTCTTTCAGGAGCTTCTCCCAAAACTTAGTAAAAGTCTCATAAAACACTAACATCCTTAGTCAAGGTTTTATTAAAAACCTGACTAACCAAGGGTATAGAGCTTGTAAATCAATATGACAATATAACCCACTAGGGGAAGGAAGTAGAGATCTGAAAAAACTATGGATGATTTAACCACAAAAAATAATTTGATTTACACTGAATTAATTGATTTCTTTATTCTGAATTTAATTTTCACTCAAATATTTCCCTTCTAATAAATAAAGTTCTATCATTATGTACTTAATAATATTGGAAAAATATGTCTTATATTTTCTGATTTGTAAGTTAGGAGAAAACAAACAGAAAGCAAATGAAATAAGTGCAGTCCCACATTTTAACACTAAAACTGTTAGTTTTCTTATCTAGAAAGTTTTAAAGACAATTCATTCAACAAAATATCACAATTATTCATATTTGTCAGCTTTGTAGAGAGTCACTGTTCATCATTTCAGCAGAAAAATTTGGCTTTTTAAACTCCTGACATCTTCTTAAATATTTTACAAAATGCACTTTAAAGTCATTTGAAGTTTGAAAATAACCTTAATTTTGCCCATTAGGATATAAACTGAAGTAAACTCTTGTTACACTTCTGCTTTCTCTTTCTCTCTGACATTGGTTCCTTCTGTATTACTACTTTTAATGGTTATTTCCCTCATTTGTTATCCTAGTATACTTCTAGGAAGCTCTGTTTAATGACAGCAAGTCCATGACCTTCAGGGATATTAACAATTCCATCCCTTTTCTGGATTCCATTTCTTAGAATTAATGCTTATAAATTCTTCACTGCCTTCATATTTAGCCATTATTGTATGTGGCACAAAGCCAGCTTATGGAGAAATATTTCATTCACCTATCCCAAGACACACGGAAAATCAGGGGAAAAACAGTGAACCAACAGATAATTGTGGTTTCTTTAAGCAGTCATAATTGCACCAATAATTGTTCCCTACAGTATTAAAAGCAATCAGATTCCAAGGGTAGAATTTACTTTTATATCTGGCCAAATTAGAATGTAGTTACCAAGAAGAAATATTGCTTACATCTGTTTCTTTCCTAAATATATTGTGACATTATATAAATACCAGCTTACTTTGAATAGATGAACATAATTATTTATATATTCCTGCTTTGAAAAAAAATTCTACCATAATTGGGATATATTAGGTTGGATTCAAATCATAGTGTGCTCAAAGCATTTTTGAGTCATATTTTGATCCCTTGGATGAAATAAAAGTCTTTGGTATTATATTACATCACTTGACAGATAAACAGCAGGACAAATTCTGTCACAATTAAGAATGAACACATGGTAAAATGAGTTGCAACCAGCCATCTGTACATAATAAACACTACCTAGCCCTAAAATAATCAGCCTTTCAATTATCCATTGAAACTTGGACCTAGATTCTCCAATAATATGTCTGTTACTTTTTACCAACCCATTCTTAAAGTATTCCTTTTATAACAAATTATAAATGTGAAAAGCAGACATTAGAGTAAAATTTCCTCTGCAAAAATATTATTGTGTTTTGAAAATAAGAATCTTTTGCTAGATGATTTTGAAAAGAAAATGGCATACTATCCTACAGTACATATTGAAAACATCGTTTATTTGGTTTGGGAAGAAAACTTTGAGATGTTAGGGTCATTGGTATTGCCGTTTTCCTAATAATGACTTTGCAGTCATTTTGAAGTAATTATTGTGATAGACAGGTCCTCCTTCCATCTACACTCCACCCTAAGTTTATATGCCAAGAATTGGCAAAACTAAAGGTCTGGTAATCTCATTCTGCCTTCGCCTTCCCGGTATTCTCAATGAGCTAACGGAAATTGCAACATATGGTACACTTTGTCACACGCTTAGGTGATTTCATCTGATCTTCATATTACTTCTCAATACTCTTTTCATTAGTTTGTGTTATTGAATATGCTGGTAGGTGTGGTACTGAACTCAACTCTGTGGAATGAGCAAAACTAATCCTGAATGCATGCTCTACCCCAAGGGAAATATACACTAAGGTCACTGCGTTGAAAGAAACTTCAAGACAGAGAAACGGTTCATGATCCCCTAGAAAATGGAAATAGCAGCAAATGCAGTAGATAAATCTCTAATATTTAATTAAAGACAAAAAATGGTACATTTTTATTTGATAATTTTTTCTGTTTTACTGTAGAGGTTTGGTAATATATGAAGAAAAATTGGGATTCATTTCCTGCTTTTTCTTTACTCAGAAACTATGAATGTTATCAACATGCATTGAGATTTATATTCTCAGCTAGGCATTCGATATATTTTAGACTTTATTTTTATTCTACAAACTAGAATAATTGGAATAAAATTTGAATTCCAGTCACATAACACTCTGCAATTTGTTGGTGCTCTTGAGCTCTCGGGAACACCAACAAATGTAATAGTTTCCTCCTTAGTGTTTTATTAAATTTGGCAAACATCTTTGAGCACTCATGGTGTGTCAGGCAGTTTGTTATGCACTGTGAATACAATACTAAATAAAATAGGCCCAGTTGCTATCACTGTGAAGCTGATGCACAGAGGAAAATAAATACACAAATAACTACAATTGTGGCAAGCGTTATCTGAAGAAGAGTGCAGTGTATAAATATTTGGAAGAAGGAGGTAAAAATGCAAATAAAATTTTTTTGTCCTCAAATGACCAGCAACCTTGTCTCAAAATCCAAGCTTCTCTAATTAACTATTAAAGCCAAGAACAGCTTTTGTCAAAGAGTTAAGCTGCATATCAGTGGAAATGATATACATGGGTGATCAGTAAGACAAGAAGTACTCATGGAAATGACATTTCAAAAGAAGCTTAACTAATAGTTGTAGGAAAATATTTCATTCATTTTATTAGTTTCCTGGGCTGCAGTAATAAAGGATCACAATATAGGGGTTGAAACAATAGAAATGTATTATCTCACAGTTCTAGATGAAGGAAGTCAAAGATCAAGCTATCAACAAGTTTGGTTCCTATTGTTACCCTGCTTATTTAATTTATATGCAGAGTACCTCATGAGAAACGCTGGGTTGCAAGAAGCACAAGCTGGAATCAAGATTGCCAGGAGAAATATTAATAACCTCAGATATGCAGATGACACCACCCTTATGGCAGAAAGTGAAAAAGAAATAAAGAGCCTCTTGATGAAAGTGAAAGAGGAGAGTGAAAAAGTTGGCTTAAAGCCCAACATTCAGAAAACTAAGATCATGTGATCTGGTCCCATCACTTCATGGCAAATAGATGGGGAAACAGTAGAAACAGTGTCAGACTTTATTTTGGGGGGCTCCAAAATCACTGCAGATGGTGATTGCAACAATGAAATTAAAAGACGCTTACTCCTTGGAAGGAAAGTTATGACCAACCTAGATAGCATATTAAAAACAGAGACATTACTTTGTCAACAAAGGTCCATCTAGTTAAGGCTATGGTTTTTCCAGTAGTCATGTATGGATGTGAGAGTTGGACAATGAAGAAAGCTGAGTGCTAAAGAACTGATGCTTTTGAGAGTCCCTGGGACTGCAAGGAGATCCAAACAGTCTGTTCTAAAGGAGATCAGTCCTGGGTGTTCATTGGAAGGACTGATGCTGAAGCTGAAACTCCAATACTTTGGCCACCTGATGTGAAGAGCTGAATCATTTGAAAAGACCCTGATGCTGTGAAAGATTGAGAGCAGAAGGAGAAGGGCATGACAGAGGATGAGATGGCTGGATGGCATCACCGACTCGATGGACATAGGTTTGGGTAAATTCCAGGAGTTGATGATGGACAGGGAGGCCTGGCGTGCTGCAGTCGATGGGGTCACAAAGAGTCGGACACAACTGAGTGACTGAACTGAACTGAACTGAGAGCCGTGAGACCGAGCCTATTCCATGCTTCTCCCTTTTCTTCTGGTGATTTGTTGTGACCCTTTGGTATTCCCTGGTCCAGTTCCTCACCTTCACCTCTGCCTTCATCTTTCCTTGCTGTCCCTGTGAATGTGTCTGCACCTAAATTTCTCTTTTTTATATGGACAGCAATCATGTTGACTTAGGACACCATCCTTCTCCAGTAACTTCATCTTAATCAATATATCTGTAACAACCCTATTAATATTCCTAACCAAATTATATTCTGAGTTACTGAGTGAGCATCAGCATGTAGATTTTGAGGAGGTACAATTCAACCAACAACATTCATATTTGTAAATACCATCAAAGTATTGCACTGTTAATTCAATGTTGGCAGCAGCACAAAGAAGGAGTGACTCTCACATATACTGGTAGAATTCTATATTATCAATTTGTGTTTAAAAATTGCACTTGGGCTGAAACTATCAAAACTTTAAAATGTGCTCAACTTCTGCTTTAGGAATTCCACTTTTAGAAATCTATTACTACTTTATACAAATACACAGGTGAACAAAGATTAAGACACAACTAAAGCAATACAAAAATCTATGTTTTCTTGAATTCACCCATAAGTATTTCATATTTTAGGCCATTAAAACTGATATTCTTTCTAATTTTCAATTTCCTTTTGATCATTTTTAAAAATATTAAATAGAAATACAGTCAAATTTGTATATTGACTTTGTACCCCGCAACAATGCTAAGCTCTTTTAATCTTCCTTGAAGGTGTTTTTGAATATTCCTTAGGACTTTCTACAGAGAAGAATATAAATGAAGAAAATTTTGTTTTCTTTTCCAATATGCCTTTTATTTATTTAACTTAATGTACTTTCTGGGACTTACAGTGGGGGAAAAAAAAGGGTGAAAGCAAATATTCTTGCTTTTCTTCAATTCTAAAGAGAAAGCACTGCATTTTTTAAAACCATTAAGTGTGATGCTAACTGTAGTTTCTCTTTGTTTTGCTCTTGTTCTTTAGGGTTTATTTGTGGATGCTATTGAGAAAGCCTGAGATCAGTCTATAAGGATGCCCTCATAATCTTAATTTGCTAAAAAATTTTTTTAAAATGTGTGTTGAATTTGGTCTACATCTGTTGAAATTATTACATTACATTTTTTTAAATTTCCTCTCTTCTTTTTACTTCACTAATGCAGTGAAAGACATGCACTGATTTTATTTATTTTTAATGTATAATTGAGATCCTTTATTAAGGTATAATTGACATTGTCCTTTTATACAGTTCATGAGGTTCTCACAGCAAGTAAACTAGGGTAGTTTGCCATTCCCTCCTCCAGTGGATCACGTTTTGTCAGAACACTCCACTATGACCTGTCCATCCTGGATGGCCCTACACAGCATGGCTCATAGCTTCATTGGATTATGCAAGCCCCTTCGCCATGACAAGGCAGTGATCTGTGAAGGGAACAGACCTAGTAGACACTGAAGAGATCAAGACGAGATGGAAAGAATACAGAGAAGAACTGTACAAAAAAAGATCTTAATGAACCTGATTACTGCAATGGTGAGGTCAGTCACCCAGAGTCAGACATTCTGGATTATGAAGTCAAGTGGGCCTTAGGAAGCACTGCAGTTAATAAAGCTAGTGCATGTGATGGAATTCCAGTTCAGTTCAGTTCAGTCGCTCAGTCATGTCTGACTCTGTGTGACCCCGTGGACTGCAGCATACCAGGCTTCCCTGTCCATCACCAACTCCCAGAGCTTGTTCAAACTCATGCCCATCAAGTCAGTAATGCCATCCAACCATCTCATCCTCTGTCGTCCCCTTTTCCTCCTGCCTTCAATCTTCCCCAGCATCAGGGTCTTCAGTAGAGCTATTCAAAACCCTAATGGATGATGCTATCGAGGTGTTACATTCAATATGTCAGCAAATCTGAAAGACCGAGCAGCGGCCACAGGACTGGGAACGGTCAATCCTCATTCCAGTTCTGAAAAAGGGTAGTACTAAAGAATGTTCTAACAATGAGATGATTGCACTCATCTCCCATGCTTAAAAATCTTGTATGCTAGGCTGCTTCCAGATGTCCAAGCTGGGTTTAGAAAAGGCAGAGGAATCAGAGATCAAATTGCCAACATTCACTGGATCATAGAGAAAGCAAAGGAATTCCAGAGAAACATCTACCTCTGTTTCATTGATTTGCTAAAGCTTTTGACTGTGTGAATCATAACAAACTGTGGAAAACTCTTAAAGAGATGAGGATATCAGACCATCTTACCTGTCTCCTGAGAAATCTGTATGCGTGTTAAGCAACAGTTAGAATACTGTATAGAACAGGTGACTGGTTCAAAATTGAGAAAGGAGTATGACAGGGCTCTCTGCTGTTACCCTGTTTGTTTAACCTATATATATGCTGAGCACATCAAGAGAAATGCCAGGCTGGATGAGTTACAAGCTGGAATCAAGATAGGTGGGAGGAGCAACAACCTCAGATATGCAGATGATACCACTCTAACAGCAGAAAGCGAAGAGTAACTAAACAGCCTCTTGATAAGAGTGAAGGAGGGGAGCAGAAGCTCTAGCTTAAGACTAAATATTAATAAATAAAAAAAAAACTAAGATCATGGCATCTGACCCCATTACTGCATGGCAAATAGAAGGGGAAAAGGTGGAAGAAGTGACAGATTTCCTCCCTTTGGGCTCTAAAATCACTGCAGATGGTGACGCAGCCATGAAATCAGAAGATGATTGCTTCTTGGCAGGAAAACTGTGACAAACCTAGACAGTGTATTGAAAAACAGAGACATTACTCTGACAACAAAGGTTTATATAATAGAGGCTATGGTCTTCCCAGTGGTCACGTGTGGTTGTGAGAGTTGGACCATAAAGAAGGCAGAGCACCAAAGAATTGATGCCTTGAAACCGTGGTGCTGGAGAAGACTCCTGAGAGTCCCTTAAACAACAAGGAGATCAAACCAGTCAATCTTAAGTTAGGAAATCAACCCTGAATACTCATTGGAAGGACTGATGCTGAAGCCGAAACGCCAGTAATTCCGTCATCTGATGGGAAGAGACAACTCATTGGAAAAGTCTCTGATGTTGGGAAAGATTGAGGGCAGAAGGAGAAGAGGGAGTCTGAGGATGAGATGGCTGGATGGCATCACCGATACAGTGGCCATGAACTTGGGCAAACTTCAGGAGATGGCGAGAGACAGGGAGGCCTGATGTGCTGCAGTCCATGGCATCACAGTGAATCAGACATGAGTGGGTGACTGAACAACAATATATAATAACATTATACTACTTTCAAGTGTACAACATAATTTAATATTTACATATATTTCAAAATTATTTCAATAAATATAGTTAATATTTGTCATCATAAATAGTTACAATTTTATTCCTTGTGACAAGAACTCGCTCTACTCTATAGCAACTTTTAAATATGCAATATAGTGTTAAGCTGTACCTTACATCCTCATGATTTATTTACTTTATAAGTGGAAGCTTGTACATTTTGACCCTCTTTGTCACCAATTTTGCTCTCCCCTCTCTGCTCCACCCCGCCACACTCTGCTCCTTATTCTCAGTATATATGAGGTTTGGAGGAGTTTTCATTTGGGGTTTTGTTTGTTTGTTTAATTTTAATTGAGGCACGGTTGATTTCAAATGTTGGATAGTTTCAGGTGTACAGCGAGTGAATCAGTTATATATATACCACTCTTTTCAGATTACTTTGCCATATAGACCATTACATAGTATTCAGTAGACTTTCTTGTGCTATAAAGCAGGTCTTTATTAATTTTCTATGCTTCCCTGGTGACTCAGATGGCAAATAATCTGCCCACAATGCAGGAGACCTGGGTTTGATCACTGGGTCAGGAAGATCCCCTGGAGGAGGGCATTGCACCCCACTCCAGTATTCCTGCCCAGAGAACCCATGGACAGAGGAGCCTGGCAGGCCACAGTCCGTGGGGTCACAGAGAGTCAGACATGACTGAACGTCTAAGCACAGTGCGTTTTTGTCAGTCCCGATTCCCTAATTTATCCCTCACCCTTCCTTCCCTTGGGTAACTATAAGTTTGTTTTCTAAAATTATAGTTCTATTTCTAGTTTTCCGATATCTGTGTGTGTATCCCTATTTTGAGATTCCGCATATAAGTGTTATCACATGATATTTGTCTTTTTTGCCTGACTTACTTCACAGGGTATGACGATCTCTAGGTCCAGCCATGTTGCTACGAAGGGCTTTTTTTTATCCTTTTAAGGCTAAGTAGTATTTCATTCTATGTGTATACCACATGTTCTTTGCCCATTCCTCTGTATGAGGACATTTAGCTTGCTTCCATGTCCTGGCTATTTTAAACAGTGCTTCAATGAATACTGGGTGCATGTATATTTTTGAATTGTTACTTTTTTTGGATATATGCCCAGGAATGGGATTGCTGGATCATATGGGAATTCTTTGTTTTTTAAGGAAACTGCATATTGTTCTCCATAGTGGCTATACTAATTTACATTCTTTCTAACAGTGTAGCAGGGTTTCCTTTCTCTAACATTTCTCCAGCATTTATCGTTTGCAGATTTTTTTTTGATGATGATCATTCTGACTAATGTAATATGATACCTCATTGAGTTTATCATTTGCATCTCTCTAGTAATTAGTGATATATATCATCATTTCATGTGCTTTTTTAACCATTTGTATGTCTTCTTTGGAGAAATGTCTATTCAGATCTTCCTCCCACTTATTGATTTTTTTTTTAAATATTGACTTCCATGTGCTGTTTGTTTATTTTGGAGATTAATCCCTTGTTGGTTTCTTCATCTGTGAATATTTTCTCCCAATCTGAGGTTTATATTTTCATTTTGTTTATGATTTCCTTTGCTATGCAAAAGCTTTTTAAGTTTAATTAAGCTTCATTTATTTATTTTTGCTTTTGTTTTCACTATGATAGAAGCTGGCACTAATGGTAAGGAATTTGCCTGCCAATGCAGAAGATGCAAGAGATGTAGGTTTGATTCTGGATTGGAAAGACTGCCTGGAGTAGGAAATGGCAGCCCACTGCAGTATTCTTGCCTGGAAAATTCCATGGACAGAGGAGCCTGGTGGGCCACAGTCCACGGGGTCTCAAAGAGTCAGACACAACCGTGTATGTCAAGAAGCTGGATTGAAAAAGATCCTGCTGTAATTTATGTCGAGGAACGGTCTGCCTATGTTTCACTCTAAGAGTTCTATAGTATTCAGCCTTATACTTAGGTCTTTAACCCATTTTGAGCTTATTTTTGTTTGGGGTGTTAGGGTGTGGTCTAATTTCATTCGTTTACATCTAGCTGTCCAGTTTTCCCAAACTCACTAACTGAAGAGACTGTCTTTTCTACATTGTATATTTTTGCCTCCCCTGTCAGAGATTAGGTAATCATAGGTGAGTTTATCTCTGGGCTTTCTATCCTGTTCTGTTTATCTCTATTTCTATTTTTGTTCCAGTACCATCAGTTCAGTTCAGTTCAGTTCAGCTTGTTTGTGTCCGACTCTTTGCGACCCCAGGGACTGCAGCACTCCAGCTTCCCTGTCCATCACCACCTCCCAGAGCTTGCTCAAACTCGTGTCCAGCAAGTCAGTGATGCCATCCAACCATCTCATTTTCTGTCATCCTCTTCTTCTCCTGCTTTCAGTCTTTCCCAGCTTCAGGGTCTTTTCCAATGAGTCAGTTCTTCACATCAAGTGGCTGAAGTATTGGAGTTTCAGCTTCATCATCAGTCCTTCCAATGAATATTCAGGACTGGTCTCCTTTAGGATGGACTGGTTGGATCTCCTTGCAGTCCAAGGGACGTCAAGAGTCCTCTCCAACACCGCAGTTCAAAAGCATCAATTCTTTCGCATTCAGCTTTCTTTATAGTCCAACTCTCACATCCATACATGACTACTGGAAAAACCATAGCTTTGACTAGCCAGACCTTTGTTGGCAAAGTAATGTCTCTGCTTTTTAATATGCTATCTAGGTTGGTCATAACTTTCCTTCCAAGGAATAAGCGTCTTTTAATTTCATGGCTGCAGTCACCATGTATCAAAACTAGAAATCATTTGGTATTTGGAATTTTTCTTAAAGGAGACCAATGATTGTAATAGACTAAAAGAAAATACATAAATATATAACATATATATATATATATATATATATACATACATATATATGTGTTTGGGTGGGTGCTAGCACTTTTTGGATTATAAAAATAGGAAGTAGTTATAGGAACTTTCTTTTATGCATTAGGGATTTTAATGCTCAAAGTATACTAATATTTTTTGATACATTCGGCTCTCATCTGTGATCAGTCAAAAGTTTGCCTGTAACTATACATACCTATAAAATGAGCATACATTTAAATATATGTTCATGCATTCTACATTGTACATTATATCTACAAAATGAATACATGTTCAAGTGAATAGTAGTACTAAATAAATCTATAAAGTTGTAAGAGGATCAAGGTAAACAGAAGACTTGGCTAGGAAAACACTAATAGAAAACCACAGAAGAGGACTATTTGACTCTTTTGTGTATTGGTTCATGAATCAATTAACCCATTCATTCAAATAATCACATTGTTATTCTCTCTTGAAACATTTGCTACTTCCTTTCTATGTGCCATACATTGTTCTCAGAATTAAAAATTCAGAGTTGGACTAAGTAAATTCTCTTCTCCAAGAACTCCATTCTAAAAAGGGCACATCATTTGCACAGTTCGAACTTGCATTCTAGGTCCTTCTTTTCCTCCCCATTTTGTGTACGTAGACCCAACTTCGAACTTGGTCCAGTAGTCAACCATACGCTAAGTTACACGAGGCTATTACCTGCTTGCTTTGATGAAATAGGGTTATATCATTCAGACACAAAGCTTTATAGGCTTTAAATCTTGTGAGATCACAGTTCCATGCTCAGAGATTAGGGCTGTCTCCTAAACCAAGAAAGAAATGCTTTTTCTCTACCCAAGAAGAGTAGAATTGATGATCAAAAACATTTTTAAAACTTAAACATAGATCATTAGTTATTTAACAGAAAGGTAGGATAGCTACTTCAAAAGAAACTGAAATTATGACTTCTCAATAAACCATAAAATGTAAAAATCTGAACTTGAAATATAGCCAAAAGTGTATACAGTGAGCTAGAAGTTAATAGAGTTTAAGATAATAAAATATGGTCATTTAACAATTCAGTACCTAGAAACTATAAAGGCTAGCCTGTTGGAAATTCAATCCTGAAGGTTTATATAAAGTATTTTAATTAATACTCATAAGTAGTGTTTTAAAATGTCAGACATACAACCTACCCTTTATCACTTTTTGTAGGTTTTCTCTTAATCTATATAATTCTAGCCTGCTTTTCCCCTTGCTTTCTCTCTGCTTTATCAAAATTAAATGTGAGTCAGCTGACATTGCATTGTACACATTAAGATAATTTCCTTTCCTTGAGATGTATCAGAGCTACTTTGCAAAGTAATAGGTTAAATTACCACATTGCTTATTTTCTATCTTTAATTTGTATATTTGCAAGACCAACTTTGCCAAATTTATTTCTCAGAAATTGATTTTTTCTATTAGAAATAAAATAAGCCATATAGTTATTTGTCATTTACTTTACTGTACTTTTATGGGAATCTGATACAGAGTGGCAGCCCAGATGTTTAGATAAGATAACAAAATAAATCATTTGGCATCCTAATTTTTAATAAAACCACATCTATAAGCTGATGAACCCTGATAACCTGAAGTAGAGTGTGACATTTTCCAATATATGATAAGTTTAGATTTTCAAAGGCTAGCTTAAAGGATGTGGTTTATTTCCTCCTGTGTACTTAACTGGTCAATAGATGGATAGAGGTGACTTCATTACAGCCTTAGGGTCCAACTATTCAGTTTTCCTGAAAATTTGGTTTACGGACAAATAGAAAGAAGGAAGTTTTCTTATACAAAACAATAACATTTAAGAATTATTTTCTTACATTGTTTGAGAAACTTGGTGAAGTGATTCCACCTTATATGTCTTATGTTTAGAATCCATTTGCCAATTGAAATTCATATCATAATGTAATAAGATATATCTCCAAGCCTGACAGCAATTATTCCTAAGATAGGTAGTTCTATTTTTCAAAATATTACCCAGAAATTTCAAAATATATGTTGAATCTTTTATCATTTTCTAATTATTTCTTCTAGTTTGGGTTAGACTATAGAAACAGAAGCTTAGCAGAAGAGGTTAGAAAAGGGAAATTTTTACCCAAGATAATAAATATGTGTTTGTGTAGGCACTCTAGTATAACATATAAATGTCTTTATAAGTTGTCTGTTGTATACTGATCTAACCTCTTCTACCAAGCCTTATGAAATATTTTGGACTTATTTAAATATAGAAGTCAACTGCCTTTAAGTTCTTATGTTGTTTATCTTCCACTGCCACAAATACTCTTTGAGGATAAAATTGTATATTAAACCATGGCTGATATTAGGCTAAAATATAATGATGCCTAATTCTTTCATTATTCAAAGAATGACTACTCAGAAAAGGACTGTTGGAGGAATGAAAGCATAGACTAAAAAACCAATAGCCAATTAGCTTTGGTTGACTTTACTATATTGCATGAATTAGTATTTGAATAATCTAATTGTATATTGAGTGTATTTTACAGTGATTTCACCACATGAATTTTAATTTTGGCTAGGCTACTTCTCTCAATGTATTCATGTTGAGCCAGCAATTGAAGATTGACTCAAACAATGATTGAAGATAAGGAACAGGCACAAAGAATTAGGTATACAAATGCACAGGTAGGCAAGTTAAAATAACAAAAGAAAATTATTTTAATTTTATGGAAGATCTTAATGTAATGAGGAACCCTAGATTCCAGAAATAAAGAAGATAATCAATCCCATATCACTGTTGGGATTCGATATACTGCCAGTCATGAAGAATGAAATTCCTTGCTCCTGGGTCTGTTAATGTATGCCAAAGTAAAGAGAGAGAAATGGTATACTTGGGCATGATTTGGAGTTCTTATGAAAAGAAAACAAGAAATCAGTTAATTTCACAGTACAGAGTAGATGCAGTTTATATGAAGTAGTCTGGGGAGTCAGACAATCCCTATACATAAATTAATTTTAATGGAAATAAATAGACTAGCTCTTCCACACTATTAAAAGTTTCATTTGCAGTGTTTTTTTAACCTTTTTTTTCTGTTAATGAAGTTTAATAACACCAGAATACATTTGAAGACCTAATGCTAGTCAATAAAGTTCTAACCTTGATGATAAAGCACTTATTTTCATTAAAGTTATGAAATTTGGCTATCTGTCAAGCCCCTGATTGTTAGGTAGAAGGTATATATATATACATCCTTCACTGATGGGAATGTTTTTGCCTTTCAATGAGAAGTAAGTTCTTTATAAACATTACATTTTTATACATAAAGGATTACTCATTTCTCCAAATTTAAAAGATATTCTTAGATTATTTTAAACATATCTGCAGCCACAGAAATAGTTTATAGGGTAAAAGTTATCAAATATGGTCTCCTTCTCAAATTTTGTTTTCTGTGGATTCAGTTATTTTCATGTAGATCTGGAGGACTGGTTGAGCAGGCTAAGGGACCACCTATAGTAAGGCACAGGGAAATTTCTGTGAAGAGCTTCTCGTAAGAAAAGAAAAAGTTGAAGTAAACGAAATATACTTACAAACACTGAGTGATAGACTGATGCCATCATGGATGTCAGCACTATATTGAATTAGTTAATTAAGAACACAGATGAGTTTTAAAAAGTCATTTTAGAGATGCATAATATAGTGAACCCACATAACTCTGAATCAAGCAAAAGTGCCGGTAAAAGTAATTGACCCTTGAAAAATATTACGGATGGGCCTATTTGCAAAGCCTCTTTGCAGAAATAGAGACACAGACAGAGAACAAGCACGTGGACAATCAAAGCAGGAAAGAGGAGTTGGGATAAACCTGGAGATTGGGATTGACATATATACACAGTCGCAGTAGCATTAGCCATTCAGTCGTGTCCAACTCTTTGAGACCCCACGAGCTGTAGCCCGCCAGGCTCCTCTGTCCTTTGGATTCTCCAGGCGAGAATACTGCAGTGGGTTGCCATGCCTTTCTCCAGAGGATCTTCCTGACCCAGGGGTCGAACTCAGGCCTCCTGCATTGTAGGCAGAGTCTTTACCACCTGGGCTACAGGGAAGATCTATGTATACACTACTATATATAAAACTGGTAACTAATGAGAACCTACTGTATGGCACAAGGAACTCTACTCAATGCACTGTGGTGATCTAAATGGGAAGGAAATGCAAAAAAAATGGGATATATGTACTGTTGTTGTTCAGTCCCTCAGTCATGTCCGGCTCTTTGCAACCCCATGGACTTCCGCACTCCAGGTTTCCCTGTTCTTCACCATCTCCCAGAGTTTGCACAAACTCATGTCCATTGAGTCGATGATGCCATCCAACCATCTCATTTTCTGTCACCCCCTTGTCCTCAGGCCCTCAATTTATCCCAGCATCAGGGTCTTTTCCATGAATCAACTCTTCGCATCAGGTAGCCTAAGTATTGGAGCTTCAGCTTCAGCATCAGTCCTTCTAATGAGTATTCAGAGTTGATTTCCTTTAGGATAGACTGGTTTGATCTCCTTGCTGTCTAAGGGACTCCCAAGAATCTTATCCAGGAACATAGTTCAAAAGGATCAATTCTTTTGCACTCAACCTTCTTTATGGCCCAATTCTTATATTTGTACATGATTACTGGAAAAACCATAGCTTTGATAATATGGACCTTTGTTGGCAAACTGAAGTCTGCTTTTTAATATGCTGTCTAGGTTTGTCATAGCTTTTCATGCAAATTCTCAACCACTGAATCACCAGGGAAGTCTAGATACATGTATACATTTAGACAATTCACTTTGCTGTATGGAAGAAACTAGAAAATAATGTACAAATGATCGTTTGTTTGTTTAATCATGGGATGATTTTATCATTGCTATAAAACAACTGCTATATAGAGAATTTAAATAGAAATTTATGAGAGTCTATTCGGAACTCTCAACCTTAACATAAAACAAAGTTTAGCTTCTTGATACTCTAAATTATTGATACCTTTATACAATCCAACTCAGCAAGAAGCACCATCAACCAAACTGCTGAAATATTGAAAATAGTTGTCGAGCTGACTCTTTTGTCTTATCCAAACTATCAAATCCATAAGCAAATCTTATTATTTTTGCCTTCAATGTCTCTAACTTTAATCCACTTCTGTTCATTTCCATTGCTAAAACCTATGTTCTAGCCATCATAATTTTTTTTCCTCAAAGACTGTATGCAATAGGTTCCTAAATGATCTCTAGCTTCTGTCTCTCCCCATGAATTCTCTGCTGAACAGCCAGTGTAGTCTTTTAAAATAATACATCCCTTTATGCTACTCCCTTGCTTAAATTCTCATGTTAAGTGTAATCCAAACTCCATAACATGACCAAAACAAAAGGCTTTTTATATTTTGATATTCCTCTGAACATTGCATAAATTTAAGTTTATATTTATGTATATGTATACTGTGTAAACTCCATTATCTCAGTCATTAGAAGTTTGACTTAGGGGTTGTTAGTAGGTATGCACCATTCCTTTAGACTTTCATTCACTTCCTTTGACAATACTGACAAAGCAGAGACATTACTCCGCCAACAAAGGTCTGTCTAGTCAAAGCTATGGCTTTTCCAGTGGTCATGTATGGATGTGAGAGTTGGACCACAAACAAAGCTGAGCACCTAAGAATTGATGCTTTTGAACTGTGGTGTTGGAGAAGACTCTTGAGAGTCCCTTGAACTGCAAGGAGATCCAATCAGTCAATTCCAAAAGAAATCATACCTGAATATTCATTGGAAGGACTGATGCTAAAGTTGAAACTCCAATACTTTGGCCACCTGATGAGGTTGGGAAGTATTGAAGGCAGGAGGAGAAGAGGATGACAGAGGATGAGATGATTAGATGGTATCACCTACTTGAAGGATATGAGTTTGAGCAAGCTTCAGGAGTTGGTGATGGACAGGGAAGCCTGGCATGCTGCAGTTCATGGGGTCACAAAGAGTTGGACATGACTGAGCGAGTGAACTGAACTGAACTCACTTCCCAGTAATTTTTTAATGGCTACATTTGGATGAGAGTTTTGAGACAATTTATATTAACTATATGTAAACATAATCATGCTTATGTAGATATAAAGTTATATTTATTTGCAAATGCCTAGAATAACCCCTACATTTGTAGTACTCTTTATTTTAAGGTTTGTTTTGTCAGATATGAGAATTGCTACTCCTGCTTTCTTTTGATTTTCATCTTTTTTCCATCCTCTCACTTTCAGTCTGTATGTGTCTCTAGGTCAAAAGTGGGTCTCAGGTAGACAGCATGTATATAGGTCTTGGTTTTGTATCCATTCAGCCAGTCTGTGTCTTTCGGTTGGAGCATTTAATCCATTTACATTTAAAGTGATTATTGATATATACATTTCTATTGACATTTCCTAGACTTCCTTGGTGGCTCAGACAGTAAAGCCTCTGCCTACAACATGGGAGACCCAGGTTCAATCCCTGGGTCAGGAAGATCCTCTGAAGAAGGAAATGGAAACCCACTCTAGTACTATTGCCTGAAGAATCCCCTGGATGGAGGAGCCTGGTGGGCTATGATCCATAGGGTCTCAAAGAATGGGACACAACTGAGCGACTTCATTTTCACTTTCATTGACATTTTCTTACTTGTTTGGGCTTACTTTTGCTTTTCATTGTTGTTCATTTTATTGTATTGTGTTTTCCTTTGGATTCTCTAAAAGCTTTCTCTTTCTTTGGTTTTCATGAATGTAATGTGCCTACATGTGGTTCTCTTTAGATCAGTCTTACTTGGACTTAATTGAACTTTTTCAACCTATACTTATTGCTTTTGATCAATTTGGGGCATATCTATCCATTATTTGTCCATATACAGTGCATCACTTAAACAACCTATATTGGTAGACATTTTCATATTATCTCATGGAGTCACAGCGGTGTGACTTCAGGCAACCTAATCTCAGCACCCTTACTCCTAACTAGCATCTATAGTTTTTGTGGTCAGTATGTAGTGCCTTGTAAAATGATTCTTATATAGTTTTAAAATTTATCCTATTATTCTGTAAGCTCTCTGAGGATGGATGATTTCTTCAAATCAAAGTTATTTTTAACTATGATTACCCTATAAAAACTTCAATGAATATTCATATCAGGTGGGTTTTGAGATTAAAAGTTTGAGATTAAAAATTCTGATGGAAAAGTCTCTATTTTAGAATAAAATGCAGCAGCTAAAAAGTTAAAAATTTTATATTACATAATAAATCTAGAAATTATGCATCAGAGATTTCCTTTTGAGGTTATGTATAAACTAAAATGGTAACTATTTACATTTTCTAACCCAGATATAATACAGAACCAGAGAAGAGGATACTGTTAAATAATAGGGCTTTTTCTCAAATGAGTCACATCTGCCACAGTGATCTATGGTTTACAATCTCATGTCAGATCGGCTCACCACAGGATTAAAAACTTACTGAAAATACAGCCATTCATGGTCGAGCCTCAGGATCCACCACCTGTAATTTGTTCTAAGTTCTACAACTCGACTGGAGAAGGAAATGACAACCCACTCCAATATTCTTGCCTGGAGAATTCCATGGGTGCTGGAGTCACAGAGAGCCTGAAGGGCTACAGTCGACGGAGCAAAGAGTCAGACACGACTGAGTGACTAAAACCACACACACACACAACTCAACGTCCCAGGATGTGTTAAAGTGACTGTCAATATTTTGCAAGTTTGAGTAAGTGTACTGTGCTCTTCTGTACTAGTCTCTCAGTCATGTCCAACTCTTTGCAAAACCATAGACTGCAGCTCGCCAGGCTCCTCTGTCCATAGAGGACATTATTCATTGTCAGAGTTCATCGGAATGCTTAAATTATGCTTGACAAATGAATATTCATCCTCAGCTTTATTTTCACATGCTTAAGTGTTTGGGCAATGAAGTTTAACTTCAGTTTGAACTCTCTCATGCTTAATCTCAGGCTAAATGTAAAGGGTATTTGTACAGTTTGAATAAAATTCTGTTCACTAATTTTAGTTAAGTATGGAGAAAAGTGATTGTATGTTTAAAGTTGAAAGTCTTCATTTTGTGATAAATATTTGGTTCCAAGAGCTTCCATTTTTGAATTCCATGTTGTTCCATTTCATTGTGAAGTGATTATTACTATGAAAGAGCAACAGAGAGAGAAGACATTAATAAAATTATAGATATTAAAACCTCAAAAAAAAAAAAGAATACTGGTGTGGGTTGCCATGCCCTCCTCCAGGGGATCTTCCCAACCTATGAGTCTAACTGGAGTCTCCTGCATTGCAGGCAGATTCTTTACCAGCTGAGCCACCAGGGAAGCCCCAAGTAAGTGTGCCATTATTCAACCTGGGAAATGCTACCTTTCTTCCTTCTTGTGTTTGATTCTTGAGTTTTCTGAGTGATACCAACATATTTTCTTTAACTTAGAATGCTGCTGCGTGTCGGACTCTGTGATAGACCATAGCCCTCCAGGCTCCTCTGTCCATGGGATTCCCCATGCAAGAATACTGGAATGAGCTGTCATTTCCTCCTCCAGGCATTAACATAGAATGATTACATGTGATATGAAAATAGTGCCTCTTAGCATCAAGACTATATTATTTTGTTCATTTATGAACAGAGTAAGAAAACCAGTATTTATAGCATAAGCTTAGATTTGTATATTAAATTACAGTATCAGATTCAAATCTTCTAAATATGAGGATTTTGTCTGATACATTTAAAAAAATAATAGGAAAATTACATGTATTGATTGAAAATGGGAACAGAGAAGGAAGAGATTTGGGCATACATGTTGTTTGTTGTATAAAAGCTACTCAAGGGTTTAAACTATAAAAGCTCCAAGAAAACTTTTTTTCAATCTCTGCTGCAGAAAAAGGATCTCATTTCCTTATGGTAAATTGAGAATTTTTTCCAGGCATTTTGAGATTCTCTGCACCCTGATATGTTTTAAATTTTAATTTAACAATTAGTATAAATTAATCTGCATGAGAAATGCTGATATATTTTCTTTATGGTACTTAGTCAAATTATCTTTATTTTTTTATTTTATTCACCTTACTGCCAACTAGAATATAAACCTAATGACAGACACATCTTAGTATTGCTTTGAAAAATCTTTGAACTTAAGGTAGTTTTTGCAAAAAAAATTTAAATGATATGTTGAGTGAATAAACAAAATGACTAGCACTCATACATTTATTAAATAAATAACCTTCTGCATCTCCATTATGTTATTACTCATGGTATACTTGTTCCTTAAAAAAATAACTCTTTAAGCCAGTCAGAATACTATGATTAGTTTCTAAGATGATATCATATTGATCATATTGGTTTTATTTGTTTTGGTCTTGTTTTCTTTTTTTTTTTTTAATTTTCCATTTTTGATTGTTTTTCCCTTGCAGGTGATAGTTAAAGGGACATAAGAGAAATATAAAAAACACAGTGTCTTTTGTAGAAAATAAAGCTTTGTAGACAACAAGGAGATCAAACCAGTCCATCCTAAAGGAAATCAACCCTGAATATTCACTGGAAGGACTGATGCTGAAGTTGAAGCTCCAATACCTTGGGCACCTGACGCAAAGAGCTGACTCCTTGGAAAAGACCCTGATGCTGGGAAAGACTGAAGGTGGAAGGAAAAGGGGATGACCAAGGATGAGATAGTTGGATGGCATCACCAACTCAGTAGACATGAGTTTGAGCAAATTCTGGGAGATGGTGAAGGATGGAAGCCTGGTGTACTGCAGTCCATGGGGTTGCAAAGAGTCTGACACGACTGAACATCAAGAAAAGCTTTATTTACTTTTCTCATGAAGCTCAATGCTTATTCTTGCTGTGTACATTGCTCATTGTGTTAACTGCCTATTTTCTGAGTGTATATTAACCCATAAGTCACTAAGAAATCATTTAGTAAATTGGAATTACAGTGTACTTATCAGATTGAATGGTATTATAGCTTCTTAGAAGTGCAAATTGCCATAAAATTGACACTGTATATGTGTATCTATGTGTTTGAGTATAACATATGTTGATACTTATAATTTAAACTTGCATATTTGAAATTCATATGTAATTAAAAATTTTAAGTGCTAAGACATCCTTAACAGTGTTCATTGAAAATCTAGAACCTGGGAGCAATATGGAAAAAAAATTAACTTGAAAATACTATGGTATATTCAAATATTTTGTGAGAGAAAATGCAACCAATTTTTTTTCTCTTGTTATGTTCCTTTTTCAGAGAGTGGGTGGGAAAAGTAAATCTAATGCATGAAAGACATACCCTTAAATTTGAAACATTTTCCAAATTTATTTAATATTCAAAGGTCTATTTAAAGGGACTGAGTTAAACCAGTAATTCATCAAAGTCAGATGATTCGAGTTTGAACCTTCACTTTACCATCTCATAGCTTTTTGGCTCTGAGAAAGCTTCATGGACTTTTTTACTTTCAATTTACTCAGTGCAAAAAACAAAAATTATAATCACTATTCAAAGAATTTTAATATGATTAAATGATCATAGGCATATAATGTAAAGCAACTAATAACTATAGACACCTAATAGACACCTAATAACTATTATCTAGTATATATTAATATGGTAACAATGATAGACTAATGATTAGGCCAGGGACCAAACGCCCAACCACGAGTAGACAACAGTGGTCAGTAGACTGTTGTTGTTGTTCAGTTGCTAAGTCATGTGCAACTCTTTGAAACCCATGGACTACAGTGCACCAGGCTTCCCTGTCCCTCACCATCTCCTGGAATTTCCTAAAATTCATGTCCACTGTATCAGTGATGCTATCTAACTATCTCATCCTATGCTGCCCTCTTTTCCTTTTGCCTTCAGTCTTTCACAGCATCAGGGTCTTTTTCAATCAGGTGGCTTTTCACATCAGGTGGTCAAAGTATCAGAGCCTCAGCTTCAGCAACAGTCCTTCCAGTGAATATTCAGGATTGATTTCCTTTAGGATTGAGTGGTTTGATCTCCTTGCAGTCCATGGGAATCTCAGTTTTCTTCAGAATCACCTTTCAAAAGCATCAATTCTTTGCCACTCAGCCTTCTTTGTGGTCCAGTTCTTATATTTGTACATGACTATTGGAAAAACCATAGCTTTGACTGTATGGACCTTTGTCGGCAAAGTAAAGTCTCTACCCTTTAATATGCTCTCTAGGTTTGTCAGTTTTCTCTCCAAGAAGCAAATGTCTTTTAATTTCACACCTGCAGTCACCATCTGCAATGATTTTTGAGCTCAAGAAAATGAAATCTTTCACTGCTTCCACTTTTTCCCCTTCTATTTGCCATGAAGGCATGAGACTGGATGCCATAATCTTAGTTTTTGCATGTTGACTTTTAAGCCAGCTTTTTCACTCTCCTCTTTCACCATCATCAAGAGACTCTTTAATTCCCCTTCACTTTCTGCCATTTACTTAACACGTTTTGGCTACTTTTAGGCTGTATGCCACCAAAGAGAGAGCATCTATAGAGTAAGTCAATTATGATGTCCTTGAAAAGTTTAACAGAAAAATTGCTGACTACTTATGGATATTTGACTTGTAACTGGTGACATCATGTTGCAGATGACAACCTAATTCTCTAAATTCATGAGTCAGCATATTCCACAAGCATGAGCATAATATGATGGAGCTATAAACCTTGAGATCAAAGGTTCCATATCATGGTACTAAGCTTACCATATCACTGATGAACATAGATGCAAAAACCCTCAAAAAATTCTAGCAAGCAGAATTTAACAATACATTACAAGGATTATACACCATGTTCAGGTTGGGTTTATCCCAGGGGTACATGCATTTTTCAATAAATATGATACATCATATTAACAAATTAAGATACAAAAATCATAAGATAGCATCAATAGATGAAGAAAAAGCTTTTAACAACATTTAGCACTCATTTATGAGAAAAACCCTTAAAAAATGGGCATAGAAGGAACCTACATCAATATAATAAAGGCCATATATGATAAACCCACAGGAAACATTATTCTCAGTGGTGAAAAACTGAGAGCATTTCCTCTAAAATCAGAGACAAGATGAGTGTGCCCCTCTCACCACTATTATTCAAAACATAGTTTTGTAAGTCCTAGCCACAGCACTCAGAGAAGAAAAAGAAATAAAGAGAATCAAGACTGGAGAAGAAGTAAAACCCTCATGGTTTGCAGATGACAGGATATTACACATAGAAAACTCTAAAGGTACTTTCGCAAAACTACCAGAGGTAATTCACTTTTAGTAAAGTCATAGGATATGAAATCAATACACAGAAATCCCATTCCTATACACTAACAATGAAAAATCAGGAAGAGCTTGTAACTCACCCAGCCTGGCATTTCACATGATGAGCTCTGCGTATAAGTTCAATAAACAGAGTGACAATGAACAGCGTTGTCTTACTCCTTTCTCAGTCCTGAACTAGTCAGTTGTTCCATACAGTGTTATAACTGTTGCTTCTTGACCCACATACAGGTTTCTCGGGAGACAGGAAAGATGGTCTGGTGTTCCCAACTCTTTACAGGGTTTTCCAATTATTACGACCCACACAGTCAAAGGCTTTAGTATAGTCAGTGAAAGACAGGTAGATGCTTTTCTGGAATTCCCTGTTTTCCCTATGATCCAGTGAAATTTGACAATTTGATCCCTGGTTCCTCTGCCTTTCCTAAATCCAGGTTGAACATCTGTAAGTTCTCTATTCACAATGGAATATTACTCAACTATAAAAAGGAATGCATTCTAGTCAGTTCTAATGTAGTGGATGAACCTAGAGCCTGCTATACAGAATGAAGTAAGTCAGAAAGAGAAAATAAAATACTGTATATTAATACATGTACAAGGAATCTAGAAAAATGGTATTAAACCTATTTGCAGAGCCACAATGGAGATGCAGACTTGTAACAGGTAGAGAACAGACTTGCAGACACAATAGTGGAAGAAGAGGGGAGTACAAATTGAGAGAGTAGCATGGAATCATATACATTACCATGTGCAAAATAGATACTCAGTGGCAATTTGCTGTATGACTCAGGAAGCTCAAACCATCGCTCTGTGACAACCTAGAGGAGCGGGGTAGGGTGAAAAGTGGAAGGGAGTCTCAAGAGGGAGGGGGACATATCATATATATACCCATGCCTGATTCATGTTGACATATGGCAGAAAGCAATGCAGTACCACAAAGCAATTATAATCCTATTAAAAAGAAATACATTTAAAAATTATGTATGCTATGAATTTGTCCTATATGGTCTTTATTATAGTGAGTTGGGTTCTATCTATGCCCTCTTTCTGGAGGTTTTAATTATACATAAATGTCAAATTTTGTCAAAAGTTTTTTCTGTTGAGATGACTCAGTTCAGTTCAGTTCAGTTGCTTAGTCGTGTCCAACTCTTTGCGACCCCATGAACCGCAGCACGCCAAGCCTCCCTGTCCATCACCAACTCCCAGAGTCCACCCAAACCCATGTCCATTGAGTCGGTGATGCCACCCAACCATCTCATCCTCTGTTGTCCCTTTATCCTCCTGCCCCCAATCTTTCCCAGCAGCAGGGTCTTTTCAAATGAGTCAGCTCTTCACATCAGGTGGCCAGAGTATTGGAGTTTCAGCTTCAATGGCTCCATCCCTTCATTCTTTCCTGAGTTGTTTCTCCACTGATCTCCAGTAGCATATTGGGCACCTACCAACCTGGGGAGTTCAGCTTTCAGTGTCCTATCATTTTGCCTTTTCATACTGCTCATGGGGTTCTCAGGGCAAGAATACTGAAGTAGTTTGCCATTCCCTTCTCCAGTGGACCACATTCTGTCAGACCTCTCCACCATGACCCATCTGTCTTGGGTGGCCCCTCACAGCATGGCTTGGTTTCATTGAGTTAGACAAGGCTGTGGTCCATGTGATAAGATCGGCTAGTTGTCTGTCATTGTGGTTTCAGTCTGTCTGCCCTCTGATGCCCTCCCTCAGCACCTACATGGTTTTTATTCTTTAATTTGTTAATATGATGTATCACATTAATTGATTTGCATATCTGATACATCTTTGCCTCTCTGGAATAAATCCCACTTAATCATTTTTATGTGTTGTTGGCTTCTGTTTGCAACAATTTTGTTGAGGATTTCTACATCTATTTTCATCAGTTGTATTTATGTATTATTTCCTCTTTTTTTGTAAAATATTTGTCTGATTTTGGCATAAGGGTAATTGTGGTCTCATAGAATGAGCTTGGAAGTGTTTCCTCCTCTGATATTTTGAAGGAGATTGAGAAGGATAAGTGTTGGCTTTTCTCTAAATGTTTGACAGAATTCACACATAAAGCTATTTGATCCTTGACTTTTTTTGTTGAGAGACTTTTAATCACAGTTTCAACTTTCTTACATCTGATCTGTTCTTATTTTCTATGTCTTCCTGGTTCAATCTTACAAGGTTGTACCTTTCTAAGAGTTTGTCCATTTCTTCTGAGTAGTCCACATTATGGGCATTTACTTTTTTGTAGTATTATCTTATGATTTTCTTTATTTCTGTGGAAGCAGTTGTACCTTTTCTTTCACTTAACATTTTATTTATACGAGTCCCCTTTTCCCCCTTGATGAGTCTTGCTAAAGGTATATGAATTTTGTTTATTTTCTCCAAGAATCAGCTTTTAGTTTCATTAATCTTTGCTCTTGTTTTGTTTCTATTTCATTTAGCTCTGCTTTGACTTTAGAAATTCTTTCCATCTGCTGTCTTGAGGTTTTGTTTGTTCTTTTCTCTAGTGTAAGGTTAGGTTGTTTATTTGAGATTTTTTTTGTTTCTTGAGATGAAATTCTGTTGGTATAAGCTCCCTTCTTAGAATTGCTTTTGCTGTGTTCCATAGGTTTTGGATATCATGCTTTGCTCTCATTTGTTTCTAGATATTTTATCATTTCCTCTTTGATTTCTTCAGGTTATTTAGTATAATATTGTTTATCCTCCAAGTGTTTGTGTTCTTTTAAATTTTTTTTCCTATGTGAGTGTGTTAGTCGCTCAGTCATGTACGATTTTTTGTGACTCCATGGCCTGTAGCTCACAAGACTCCTCTGCCTATGGAATTGTCTGGGCAAGAATACTGGAAGTGAAAGTCGTTCAGTCATGTCTGACTCTTTGCAACCAGAATACTGGAGTGGGTAGCCTATCCCTTCTCCAGGGGATCTTCCCACCCTAAGAATCAAACTGGGGTCTCCTGCATTCCAGGTGGACTTTCTACCAACTGATTTATCAGGGAAGCCTTTAATTTATATCAGATATCATAGTGCCGTGGTCAGGAAAAAATGTCTGGTATAATTTTGATTGTCTTAAATTTAGCAAGACTTGATTTGTGACCTGAGATGTGACCTCTCCTGGAGAATGTTCCAGTGCACTTGAGAAGAAAGTGTACTTTCCTGCTTTTGTATTGAATGCCCGTTAATTATCAGTTAAGTCTATCTGAACTAATCTGCCATTTAAGGCTTGTGTTTCCTTATTAATTTTCTGTCTGGATGATGTACCCATTAGTGTAAGTGTGGTTTTCAAGGCCCCACTCTTACTGTGTTACTGTCAGTTCCCCCTTTTATAGCTGGTAGTACGTGACTCGTGTATTGATTTGCTCCTATCTTGGATGAAGATACACAGTTTGCAGTTATGTCTTCTTGAACTATTCCTTGATTATTTTGTAGGTTCCTTCTTTGTGTCTTATAATAATCTTCATTTTAAAGTTTATTTTGTCTGATGTGAATATTGCTACTCTAGCACTTTTTCTGATTTCTATTTGCATATCCTTTCTTTTCCATCTGCTCACTTTCAGTCTCTTATTTTCCAAGGGGAAAAAGTGGGTGTCTGAAGTGGGTGTCTTCTGGACTGCGTATATATGGGTGTTTGTTTATATTCATTTAAATTTAAGATAATTATTGATATGTACATTCCTATTACCATTTTCTTAATTGTTTTGGTTTTGGTTTTTGTAGGTTTTCTTTTTCCTCTTATGTTCATCACCTAGAGAAGTTCTTTTAGCAATTTCTGCCAAGCTGGTTTGGTGGTCTTGAATTCTCTTAGCTTTTGGTTGTCTGTAAAGCTTTTGATTTCTCCATAAAATCTAAATGAGATCCTTACTAGGTAGAGAATTCTTGGTTGCAGGTTTTTCCACTTTATTGTTTCAAATATATCTTGCCACTCCCTTCTGGCTTGCAGATTTTGTGTTGAAAAATCATCTGATAACCTTATGGGGTTTCCTTTGTATGTTATTTGTTGCTTTTCTCTTCTTGCTTTTTAATATTTTTTCTGTGTATTTCATGTTTGTTAGGTTGATTAATATGTGTCTCAGCTAGTTTCTCCTTGGGTTAAACCTACTTTGGACTTTTTGTTCTTCCCCGGACTTGGGTGGCTGTTTTCTTTCTCATATTATAGAACTTTTCCACTATAATCGCCTCAAATATTTTTTCAGACACTTTTTCTTTCTCTTACTCTTTTGGACCACTATAATTCGAATGTTGGTACATTTAGTGTTGTCTGTGAGATTTCTGAGACCGTGTTAATTTATTTTTATTCTTTTTTCCAACCCATGGCAGTTGATTTCTACCATTTTGTCTTCCAGTTCACTTTTCAGTTCTTCTGCCTCAGTTATTCTGATATTAATTATTTCTAGTGTGTTTTTCATTTCAGCTTTTGTATTGTTCATCACTTTGCCTGTTCTTCAGTTTTTCCCCGTTCCTTGTTAATTTTTTTTCTGCATTTTCTCAATCTGTGCATTCATTCTTTTCCTGAGATCTTAGATCATCCTTGCCATCACTACTCTGAATTCTTACTCATGTATATTGCCTACTTTCTTTTAATTTAGTTGGTCTTAGCAGTTTTTACATTGTTCCTTTGTCTGCAACATATTTCTCTGCCACCTTATTTTGTTTCAGTTACTGTGTTTTTCGTCTCCTTGCCACAGACTGCAGGATTGTGGCCTTCTTGCTTCTTGTGTCTGCAGTCTGGTGGGTGAGTTTGGTCCAGGGACTTGTATAGGCTTTTGGTGGGGGAGGGATTGGTTCTTACAGTCTGGTGCATGGAACTTGGTCTTGTCTCTGATGGGCAGGGCTGTGTCAGGCATTACATTTTGGGGCATCTGTGAGCTTAGTATGATTTTAAGCAGTCTGTCTGCTGATGGGCAAGTTGCATTCCTGTCTTGCCAGTTGTTTGGCATGAAGCATTCTAAGGCTGGAACTTGCAGACTGTTGTGTCAAGTCAGATTTTGATGCCAAGATGGGGACCTCCAGAAGAGCTCTTGCCAATTAATATTCCCTGGGGCCAGGAATTCTTTGATGGTCCAGGGGACAGGATTAAGCACTCCCACAAAATGGGCACAATCTGGGATACCAAGACCCCACAAACCATGATATGCAATCAAAAACAGAAAAAAAGAACAGAAAACAAATGAAAAGCAAGACTACCGATAAAAACAAACAAAAAAAAGGAATACATGAAAATAAGCAAAGAAAAAGGAAGTCAATAGAAAAATAGAAAAGAAAAAACAAGAAAAACTAAACAGAAAAATTCAAAACAACAGAAGAAACTATAAAAGTAAAAGTAACCAAAAAAAAAGCAAAGAAAACAAAAAACAAAAGAAAATGATAACAGAAAGAAGAAAAAAGAAAAACATCCAAAGAAACCAAAAAACCTACAGAGCAAAAAAAAAAAAGAAAAGAAAAAAAAACTAAACAAAGCAAAAAGAAATAAAAATAGCAAAATAAAAAGCTACTTAAAATTTAAAAAATGATAAAACTTATAAGATTATGAAATAAAACAACAACTAAACAAAACACCCCTTGGACCTCCACTATCAGTGTCCTTGCTCCCACGCAGAGCCATAGCCCACCCCTACCTCCCCAGGAGGTCCTCCAAGAACTCAAGGCAGGTCTCTGGACCCATCGTGGCCACCACAGGGGCAGCTCAGGGTCTGACCTTGCCCAGCTGCCCCGTGTATAGGCTCCCCAGTTCCATGGCTTCTAAAGCTAACCCTGTTTCAGTTGTGGGAGCGCTCACTGTCCATTCAGATACTCCACAGATGCAGGGTTCACCACGCTGAGGGAGGGGGTTTAACTCACGGCTGGTGCAGCCACACAGAGAGCTTTCAGCACTTCCTTACTCGTACGATCCCCGGGGCTCGGTTTTGCTTTCAGCTCGGCCTCTGCCTGTGGATCGCCACCTGGCATCTGCTCCCTATCTAGGTGGGGTAGGGGTGGAGGGGAAGGCAGTAACTGACAGGGACATAGTTCCTCATTCGGGCTGGAGAGGGATAAGGTAGCAATGACTGGGGTTCATGCACTCGTTCTGATGGGGTCTCCATCTCGGGGCTGACAAGAGACAGTGACAGACCGGGCTGCATATGGTCATCCAAGAGGAAGGAGGCCAATGCAGCAATGAGTAGGGCACACAAGCCAGCCCTGGTGAGCTCCTGCCCGTGCTGGAGGCAAGGGCTTCTGTTTGGGGAGAGAGCCACAGTGGCAGTCCCGGGCCTTGTACACCCCTCTATAACCATGCCCCCTTCCAAGGCAGTCTGCCCTTCTAGGCGCACCCTTGGCTGTGGAGAAGGCTCACTCCCATCCCTGAGTCTGTCTCCATGCAGCAGAGTTCCTCACTCCCGTTGCTTCAGTGGTCTCCAAGCAGCCAACATCAGTCTTCTCCTCATACCCGCTCTCCAAACCCCACACTCAGCACCCAGCCTTTCAGTGCTGGAGGACACCTGTCTCGCGCCGGGGCAGGCTGGGTTGTGGCCCAGACCACCCATGCATGCACAGAATGGCCACTACGACATCCCTCTGGTGGCCCCTGAAGCAGCCCCTCCCCTCTAGTCCATCCGATCTTACCCCCGGTGAGTGGGCCCCCCCAGGTACGGCAACCTCTCCTCTCCAACTGCCCCCCAGGAGTGTGGGTCCCATACCATGTCTTCTGTTTCTCTTTCAGGCCCTTTCTTAGGGGGGGTTCTGACCACATATCCTTGTGGATATACAGACAGGTTGTACCAAGAGTTAGTCTTTCCTTCAGAATAAATGGGTTGAGATAACCCAAGCAAAATTGAATCCTCTTATCATTGTCTTATTAAGCAAAGTCATTACCCAGAGTCAGAGTACGTTAGCGTAGTTTTTCCATCCAGTTTAATTAGGCGAAACTGCTTTTTGCTCACTGCACCTCTCAGTCTCTTTCTCAATGAGTATTCCTCAAGTACCTAACACTGAATTCTTTCCCCTTTCCCTTCTGATGCACATCCTAAGATGCCCTGAAAGTAGAACGCATCCAATCATTAATTATACAGCAGTGTTTACTAAGCTCGTCCTGAAGCAAATACCTCAGCAGTTTCTCTGTGTACACTGAGCTTGTGCTGGCCCAGATCTAGCTGTTTTTCAATTAATTATCTGCTTACTTGCCCTAAGGCCTGTTCTTACTTTCAGCTCTTGCTGACTGTGATGTTGGATTTTTTCCCCATTTTATTGGAGCTGACTTCTGATATCAATTCTGTGTCAGCCTGCTCCTGCAGAAGTACTATGATCCTGGTTCTTTGTCTTTACTTTCAGGTCACTCCCATGATAACTACTTTAAAACATAAACACAAATCTTGAAATATGATTCTCTATGTACATATTTCTGCTATTTTCTAGCACTACTACAGTTTTGTTCCCATATCTGTTTCTTTTCAAAGTGACTGAAAAATCAAAGAAAGCAGATGCAACCACTGGATTACCATCTCAGGCTCAAAGCCTTATCCATTGCTTCATAGGTAAAATTACAGATGTTTAATATTCATTTATGTTTATAATATGTATTTACAATGTGATTACTAACAAAAGTCATATATAATTTCTTAAAATTGTGTAGCTTGTTTTCTCTTTGAGGCTGTCTATTTTATTACATCCCCAATTTAGCACTTTCAATTTCCCTGCTAAAGGAAAACTTGAAATCAGCTCAGAATATTTTTTCTTAAAGAATAAGTTTTAGCAGATTATCAAAATCTTGGTTGTTAAATTATTCTGCTCCAAGTTTTGCTAGACCTGGGTTTCATCTAAATTCTATCACCCATGAGGTTTATGATCCTGTAGAAATAACATCTTTTACTCCTAGGGTATCTATTTGCCAGAGTTATTGGGAAAAATAAATTAGGTAATGCCTAGAAACCCTTTGGTATAGCGCCTGGTGCATAATAATTGTTCTAGATACTATGCTAATACAGTACACTAAAATAAAGAAAGCAAGGTAAGGACCTAACAGAAGCAAAGGAGAAAAACAAGAGATAGAAAGAATACTCAGAAGAACTATACAGGAAAGGTCTAAATGAGTCATATAACCACGACAGTGTGATCACTCACCTAGAGCCAGACATACTGGAGTTTGAGGTCAAGTGGGCCTTAGGAAGCATTGCTATACACAAAGCTTGTGGCGGTGATGAAATTCCAGCTGAGCTATTTCAAATCCTAAAAGATGATGCTGTCAAAGTGCTGTACTCAATATGCCAGCAAATTTGGAAAACTCATCAGTAGCCACAGGTCTGAAAAAGGTTGTTTTTATTTTAATCCCAAGAAGGATAATGCCAAAGAATGCTCAAACTACTATACAATTGTCCTGATTTCACCTGCTAGAAAGATTATGTCAAAATCCTTCAATTTAGGGTCCAGTAGTATATGAACCAAGAACTTCCAGATGTACAAGCTGGGTTTCAAAGAGTCAGAAGAACTAGAGATAAAATTGCCAACATTAGTTGAAATGCAGAGAAAGCAAGGGCATTCCAGAAAAACATCTACTTCTGCTTCATTGACTACACTAAAGCCTTTGACTGTGTAGATTACGGCAAACTGTGGAAAATTCTTAAAGAGATGGGAATACCAAACTAACTGCCTCTTGAGGCATTTAGAAGCAACAGCTAGAACTGGAAATGGAACAACTGACTGGTTCAAAATTGGGAACAGAGTACAGCAAGGCTGTATACTGTCACCCTGCTTATTTAACTTCTATGCATAGTACTTCATGTGAAATGCAGGGCTGAATGAATCACAAGCTGGAATCAAGATTGCTAGGAGAAATATTAACAGCATCAGATATGCAGGTGTGTGTGTGTTAGTCCCTCAGTCGTGTCCAACTCTTTGCAACCCTATGGATGTAGACCACCCATGGAATTCTCAGATGCTACCACTCTAATGTCAGAAAGTGAAAAAGAACTAAACAGCCTCGTGATGAGAGTGAAAGAGGAGACTGAAACAGCTGGCTTAAAACTCAACATTCAAAAAACTAAGATTATAGCTTCCATTCACATCACTTCATGGCAAGTAGAAGGGGGAAAAGTAGAAGCTGTGAAAGATTTTATTTTCTTGGGCTGCAAAATCACTGTGACGGTGAACGCAGCCATAAAAATAAAATACTCTTGCTCCTTGGAAGAAAAGCTATGACAAATTTAGATAGTGATTTAAAAAGTAGAGACATCATTTAGTCAACAAAGGTCTGAATAGTCAAATCTATGGTTTGTCTAGTAGTCATGTAGGGATTTGAGAATAAGTCCCTGAAAAAGTCTGAGCACTGAATAATTGATGCTTTCAAATTGTGGTGCTGGAGAAGACTCTTGAGAGTCTCTTGGACAGCGAGGAGATCAAACCAGTCCATCCACAGGAAATCAACCCTGAATACTGATTGGTAGGACTGATGCCAAAGTTGAAACTCCAATACTTTGGCCATCTAATGCAGAGAGCTGACTCATTGGAAAAGACCCTGATGCTGTGAAAGATTGAAGGCAAAAGAAGGATGGGCAACAGTGGATGAAATGGTTAGATAGCAACAGTTCGGTCCATGGGGTCGCACAGAGTTGGACACAACTTAGGAATTGAGCAATGACAACAACAACAAAAAAGTCATTTGGAAAAATCATGTCAAAACCTGGACTTTTAAATGTGGAAAAGGAATATTTCCATTTTATCAAATAATTATCAGAAACCAGGTAGCACCTTTAATTTACCCAGTGGTATATCAAAATGGTACCAACACATTAGATGTATCACTAGGCTAAAGATGGCTTGAACATAATTGTTCTATTTTAAAATATGTATATCTTCAGGTCTACAATATCTAGCTATCTTCCTCATGATCTAATCATGATTTTATTAAAGTTTTGGAGTGTCCTTGATAGGCTTCCAACTCAAGTATATACCTATTTTTTAAAAAAGAAAAAAATTTGGCATGTTTTCTGTTTTTCATCTGTCAAGTTATATTGTATAGTACTGACCCATTTATCCCACTGGCTTCTGATTCTACACAGTTCCTAATCCACTGCACTAGACTCAACAGTATTAATGGTACTGTGTTCCTGATTGTAGTTACAAACTCTTTGATAGTGTTTAAATTAGAATTGCTCAATAATTATGTTCTTATACTCAGCTGATATTCAAAGCCAAAAACCTACCATCAGATTGCTCCAAAAGCATCTGAAAATTCAGTGATATGTGCTTAATCTTCACATAAAATGACTTCATAATGAAAAGGTGAATAGAATAGTGAAGAAAAGCTGCAGTTCTTATATAAATATTTTTAGATAAATATTTTTTTCTACAAAACCTAAAACTAAAACGTTTACCCTATATATCAGTTCAGTTCAGAAGCTCAGTCAAGTCCGACTCTTTGTGACCCCACGAACTACAGCACGCCAGGCTTCCCTGTCCATAACCAACTCCCAAAGCTTGCTCAGATTCATGGCCATTGAGTTGATGATGCCATCCAACCATCTCATCCTCTGTCATTCCCTTCTCCTCCTGCATTCAGTCTTTCCCAGCATCAGGGTCTTTTGCAATGAGTCAGTTGTTTGCATCAGGTGGCCAAAGTATTGGAGTTTCAGCATCAGTCATTCCAATGAATATTCAGAACTGATTTCCCTTAGGATTGACTGGTTTGATCTCCCTGCAGTTCAAGGGACTCTCAAGAGTCTTCTCCAACACCACAGTTCAAAAGCATCAATTCTTCGGCGCTCAGCTTTCTTTATGGTCCAACTCTCACATCCATACATGACCACTGGAAAAACCATAGCTTTGACTAGATGAACCTTTGTCGGCAATGTCTCTGCATTTTAATATGCTGTCTAGGTTTGTCAAGGTTTTTCTGCCAAGGTGCAAGTGTCTTTTAATTTCATGGCTGCAGTCACCATCTGCAGTGATTTTGGAGCCCAAGAAAATAAAATCTCTCACTGTTCCATTGTTTCCCCATCTATTTGCCATGAAGTGATGGGACTGGATGCTATGATCTTAGTTTTGTGAATGTAGAGTTTTAAGCCAACTTTTTCACTCTCCTCTTTCACTTTCATCAAGAGGCTCTTCAGTTTCTCTTTGCTTTCCACCATAACGGTGGCGTCTTCTGTGTATCTGAGGTTATTGGTATTTCTCCCGGCAGTCTTGATTTCAGCTTGTGCTTCAGCATTTTGCATGATGTATTCTGCATATAAGTTAAATAAGCAGAGTGACAATATATAGCCTTGACATATTCCTTTCTCAATTTGGAACCAGTCTGTTGTTCTACGTCCGCTTCTAACTGTTGCTTCTTGACCTGCATACAGATTTCTCAGGAGCAGGTAAGTTGGTCTAGTATTCCCTATATATAAAATGGCATTATAAAATAGAATTAAGCCTAGGAAACTTTTAGTGTTATTTATAAGGATATCTTCCAAGCATATTAGTTCTTCTTTGAAGTTCATATTCAAAGTCTTCCGTATAGAAAATTAAGCAACTGTCAAAAAATTGAATAAAAGAGAAAACAGAAATGGCTATTTTTCTCCATTTTATTGTAATTAGGCCGAGATATACATGAAAGAGCTTAAACAAAAGTCTGGTGTCCTACATTGAGATGGTAAACTACTGTGTTATTTTATTTTGCAAACTTTTGTATATGTTGAGCTTGAGGCTGCAATTGGTATTCTAGTTAAACAATAATGGCTTATTTTTCTTTCATATAAAAGGCATTTCATTGAAATTACATGGCAGTGTAATTTCGTGTCCTAAGTCGTTTCCAACCCTTATGACCTCATGGACTGTAGCCTACCAGGCTCCTCTGTCCATGAGATTTTCCAGGCAAGAATACTGGAGTGGGTGGCCATTTTCCTGGGGATCTTCCCAATCCAGGGATCAAACCCTGGTCTCCTGCATTGCAAGCAGATTCTTTATCAACTGAGCTACCAGGGAAGCAGAACTTAAGGTAGCAATTGGCATTCTACTTAAACAATAATGGCTTATCTTTCTTCCATTTAAAAGGCATTTCATTGAAATTATATATTGACACACAAATCAATATTTTACATTCTAACATGGTGCCTGGAGGGCTGTTCAAATAGTTTCAGAAACATTGCTTCAGTTAATCTTCTTGTTGACATTTGTGGGAATCACTCTTGATACATTTTCTAAGAAATGAGATGAATCTTTTAGTGCTAAAATATAGTTTTAGTAATATTCACATCTACTTTTAGTTAAAGATCCCTGTTACTGGACATGGGTAAACACAAGTCACAGGTTTTTATTAGCACCTGTCACTTCTTCCCTCATCCTTAGCATATCAGTCAGCCTGTCCACAGACAAATCTGTCTTTGAAACTGAACTGAATAAAAATTTTACTTCATTTCTCTCAGTGGACTACATGAATAATAAAACCAATGTGAAGTCCTCTGTGAACTGATCCCAGGTTTATCTCTCAAAATTTTGTAGGGGACTGTACTCATTTGTTTTTGATGGTGGTGTTCAGTCAGTCAGTCCCGTCCAACTCTTTTTGACCCTGTGGACTGCAACACTCTAGGCTTCCCAGTCCTTTACTATCTCCTCAAATTTGTTTAAATCATGTCCACTGAGTCTATTATGGCATGTTGAGTTTAGCACTTTAACAGCATCATCTTCTAGGCTTTGAAATAGTTCAGCTGGTATTCCATCACCTCCACTAGCTTTGTTAATAGTAGCACTTCCTAAGGTCCACTTGACTTCACACTCCAAGATGTCTGGTTTTAGGTGGGTGATCACACCATCGTGGTTATCCAGGTCATTAAGACCTTTTTTGTATGGTTCTGTGTATTCTTGCCACATCTTCTTAATCTCTTCTGCTTCTATTAGGTCCATACTGTTTCTGTGCTTTATTGCGCCCATCTTTGCATGAAATTTTCCTTGGTATCTCTATTTCTCTTGAAGAGCTCTCTAATCTTTCCCATTCTATTGTTTTCCTCTATTCTTTGCTTGTTCAATTTAAGAAGGCTTTCTTATCTCTCCTTGCTATTCTTTGGAACTCTGCAGTCAGATAGATATATCTTTCCTTTTCTCCTTTGCCTTTCATCTCTCTGCTATTTGTAAGGTCTCCTCAGACAACCATTTTTCCTTTTGCATTTCTTTTGCTTGGGGATGGTTTCAATCATCACCTCCTGTACACTGTTATGAACTTCTGTCCATAGTTCTTCAGGAACTCTATCAAATCTAATCCCTTGAATCAATTTGTCACCTTCACTGTATAATAATAAGGGATTTGATTAAGGTCATACCTGAATGGTCTAGTGGTTTTCCCTACTTTCTTCAATTTAAGTCTGAATTTTGCAATAAGAGATCATGTTTTTGATGAAGCACTATCAAACTCCTTTTGGGATACTAAATATACACAAATACCTCCTAATTCATGCTGTTTATATGCCTCTAATGCCCCTCATGTGTGCCTCATTTTTTGCTACTTTTGCTTTGGGAGGAAGGTTCCGTGCACAGGTTACTTTCCAGAGTGCTCCCTGACATCTGCTTCCCCTTACTCTATCAGATACCCCAGCTATGTGTCCACAGTATCACTGGTATTTTTTTTTTTTTTTTGCATCTGTATCCCTCGTGAACTCTAAATCATTTTAAAAGAGGGGTATGCCATAGTTATTATTTTCTTTCTTAGCAACAACACAATGCTTGGTGTTCATTAAGAATCTAATGTAAATGTCAGTTCAGTCACTCAGTCGTGTCTGACTTTGCAACCCCAGGGACCGTACCACGCCAGGCTTCCCTGTCCATCACCATCTCCCGGAGCCTGCTCAAACTCATGCCCATCGAGTCGGTGATGCCAATATAAATGTATAAAACATTAACTGAAGTTCATTTAATTACAAAACTGACTTGACTGTCAGAATAACCATTGTACACTAGGCCTGATTCAGTACAAAATGAGAACACAAGTGTCACTTCAATCATGAGAGCTAAATGTTTTTAAAATTCTGCTACAAGAAAAAGAGTAAAGAAAACTTATAAGAAATTATAGTAAGAGATATGGTATCCTCAGCAAATATATGAAAACCTTAGGAAAATGTTTTATATCTTCTTAAACATTACACAATTGTAATTCTTCAAATGCTTAATAATGTATTCTGTGCTTGGCATCTGTGTTGGTTTTGTTAAATGCCAATTTCCTGTTTCCAAAGTTAGCATTTAAAAAGATTCTCTTTCCTTTATTTCAATGTGCATTTACAGAGAGACTTAGGCTCACAGAGCATGACACAAAACAGGCATTTTTTATATTTTATACTACCTTCTTTCTACCCAACTACAAAGGAGAACAAATGAAAGCAAGCTCAAGGCAAAGAGTTAAAAGTTTAGTCCCTACTGGCAGATGGGTCAGTGCTGGAGAAGAAAGGAAAGGGGACGGAGTGTTCAGAGGACAAGAAGTCATCTCAGTGGTGATAAAGGAGCAGTGGTCCAGAAGACAGCCACAGCTTCCTTCAGGTCCATCTTAGCAATGTGGGCAAACAGCATTTGCTGGGGCCTCTGGTTATATCTGGGAGAAAGTTTTCCATTCACACTTGACACCTGCCTCTAGGGAGAGCTGGCTATGACTGCTTCTTAATGGAAGTGTACAGGTAAGAGGAAGACAAAGCTTAATCAGTTTAAAATCACCTGACTAACCTCCCTTGGACTGCAAGGAGATCCAACCAGTCCATCCTAAAGGAAATCAGTCCTGAATATTCATTGGAAGGACTGATGCTGAAGCTGAAACTCCAATCCTTTGGCCACCTGACACGGAGAGCTGACTCATTGCAAAAGACCCTGATGCTGAGAAAGACTGAGGGCAAGCAGAGACGGGGGTGGTAGAGGATGAGGTGTTTAGGCAGCATCACCACCACAATAGACCTGAATTTGAGCAAAATCTGGGCGATAGTGGAGGGCAGAGGAGACTGGCATGCTGCAGTTTATGAAGTAAGTCACAGAGTTGGGCAGGACTTTGAAACTGAACAAAAACAACAGGAACACCAGGTGGCTCAGGAAACTGCCCCATTAAGAAGTTGATTTATAAAACAGTATTCGGTTGCTACTACCACTGGAGTAACTAAAAAAAGCAGAAGAAAAAACCCTTTTGAAAAAATCAGCATATAAAAAATTGAACGTAATTTTAATCCAGTGACTGAAAATTTGAATCTATTTACCAATTAACAAATATTAATGAACTTTTTTGGAAATAGTTCCTACTTTCTCAAACCTTGCTGCTAGGACAGAGAATAGTTTGGAAGAATGTGACACAAAGGAGCACATTATAGACACTTAAGGGGTTAATTTTTTTTTTAATATAAATTAAGAATGTTCCAAGCAGAAGTAATAGGATGCTTAGAGATTTCAAACTAAAAGTGACCATGTCTCAAAGTGTTAGGAAAAAAAGTCTATTAGAACTGTAGCAGACTTAAAAATTGGGGGAGTGGTATGAAGTGAGTCTGGAAAGGTGGCAGGGGCAAAAGTATACAGGGATTTGGGGTTCAAATGTATGTGCTAAATATGCTCAAATTTAACAGTGTTTAACTAGCATTTAGACTTTACAACTGTAAAAAAAATACTGAAAACAAATAAGAATAGAGAAATGTAGTTGAGAAGTAAAATCACGTAATTTTAATTTCAATTTTTCATTACTTTCTGCTAAGTTTATGGTTTTGAATGCCAAATCGTCAACTACCAAGATAAACCAGACTGAAAAAAAAAGTTCTCAATGTCCAAGATAAACCAGATTGAAGGTATGGCCATACATTGGTCTACTAAGACATTATCACAGATATGGATCCTGGTGTATGCCTGCTGCTGCAGCTCAGTCGCTTCAGTCGTGTCCGACTCTGTGTGACCCTATAGATGGCAGCCCACCAGGCTCTCTCGTCCCTGGGATTCTCCAGGCAAGAATACTGGAGTAGGCTGCCATTTCCTTCTCCAATGCGTGAAAGTGAAAAGTGAAAGTAAAGTCACTCAGTCGTGTCTGGTGTATGCCTATGTTCATATAAAGAAATATATTTATAATTACATAATATATTAATAGACTTGGGTGTATTTATGATGGGTGATAGTTAATGATCTCAGGTGAGTGAGACTTAAAAGAATAGCAGTCACCAAGCGTTACCCTTTTAGCATTAAGAGAGAAGAAGGAAACTGCTACTCAGAGACAGGCTAAAAATCAAAGAAGAGAAAGCAAATAAATAGAAAATGTGTACAGTGATCTCTCCACTCCTTTCCTTAGCAGGTAATGACTCATCTTTCCCTGGACAGAGCCCATTTTTTCCATTTCCCATCAGTTTTTCTGAGTGAAATTCATGTGCCCTTTGTTCTCAGAAATAAGAAACAAACTTTATCTAGCTTTAAGCACTCATCAGAGCTTTTTAGTATCATGACAGAGTCATCTGGCATTCTGCTCCTTCTTATACTTTTATAGCTCTTAACTAGCTCAGGCTTCTCTAAATTTCAGACTGTGAGAAAAAATGGAAATTTCTCTAGGTATCAATCTTGGCTATTTCTTGACATTCCTAAGAGAAGTTTCTGGACTCTATAATGTCTCAGTTTTCTTCCAGTGAAACCAAATGGGGCACTTCATACACAGTGGAGAAGAATCACCATTTTTAGGTTTGGCATTCACTGAATTGCTTGGGATCCTAAGAACTATCTGACACCCAAGTCCCTTCTATCATAATGAGTCATAGGTGGCCTTCCAATTTTCAGTTTGGCACTTATTCTTACAAAACTTACTATTCAATTGCCTAATATTTAGAGGAAGAGCGTTTGCTCTAGGTGTTAGCAGAGTGGCCACAAAACTCTCAATGAAAACTCCCGATCACCAACTCCTCCTTTAGACGGGAACCAACAAGTATCTCTAAGTCACAGAGTCTGGACACAAAGTAAGTTACAGGAAGAAAAAGACAGAAACAGGATAGAACCAGCTGAAACCAGAATGTCCACAAATATGACCTCCCTCAGACCCTGAGCATCATTCTATACTGATTTTGCTATGTTAACACACTACATGACACACGTACCAGTAACCATGACTGGATATCAGAGACCAAAATGGATAGAAAACAGACGTCACCCCATTTCTAGGGAAGCCCTGCTGCTTTCCCAGAAAACTAATACATGTACCTCCCCATCATTAGGCTCACTCCTACCCGCACTGTCCTATTCCTTAAAAGCAAATTCTTCTCACCATTACAGTGACAAGTTGATTTGTAGACTGAGTTTCCCCTTCTCCATTCTCTGACCGTTATTCAAAGCACAATAAAGCTTGTGCTGCTTCGGTCTTAGCCTTCATTTCATTTTGGCTGCATGAGCTCAAATGGAAAAAGAACCTTCACCACCAAGGCCTTAGCCAGGCTAGGGCCTGAGCAGGGGTCCACACGACTTAGTCTGGTAATGGATGTTATGATTGTTTAATCACTAAATCATGTCCAACTCTGCTATAAGGTATGCAGAGCAGTGATTCAGGGGAATTCCTTTAAAATAATCAGGTAATTCTATAAATGTTCACAGAATACATCTGTCTGTAAGTTATTCCTTTCATAGAATCTTTTCAAGAAGTAATACTTATTCTGATAATACTACTGTTACTTAAAAGGTATTTTTGAACCATTTGTTTGAAATGTATTTGAATTAGTTTACAAGCTGATGTTTGCACAGTTATAGTTAATATAGAGCAGTGAATAAAAGATTGATAAGTTCACCACAGTTTAAAGTAGGAAAAAATCATTTCAATAGAGATTGACTAAAGGATGACAGAGCATCTGCCCCACACATGGCAACCAGCTCACCGCTTTAAGGGAATATCTTTAAAATAATTTGCTCATTATAAAAATGTATGTAACAAAATATGTGCACTCATGAATCACTTCCTTCACAGGATCATCTAGGTAAACAATATAGTAACATTATGGTTGCTAAAATATTCTTAAATTAGTCACTTGCTGTGCCTTGAAACTCAGTTTACAAGTAATGGGAAAGACTATCTCATTTGTGTTTGATCATAGTTCTGCAGGATACAAATGAAAAGGTAAGTCCTGATATAATTCAGAGCTAAGACATAGCATTTCAATGCAGATTGGCCAGGAAATGATCTGAGAAAGAGGTAACATTTAAACTAGACCTTGAATAAAGTACCATTTGGAGATGTGTGGAGAGGTAAAGGTAGTACTCTGTGCAGGCAGCTCTGTAAATGAAGTCAGCAACACAGGACAACTCAGATTCTGCTCAGGAAAGAGTGAGTAGATAGAACAGAAAACAAAGATGCAAAGGAAGACAGAAACACAATTAGGGAAATAGTTTGTACCAAACCGTGGAGGGCACTGAGCATGTATGAGTTTTAATTAGCATGATGCCACTGGTAGCCCTAAACCACATTCAAAAGCCATTTGTATCATTTTGCCGTGAGCCTTTCCATTAACAGTTCTGTGTGGCTCATTGTTTGGCGTCACTTCGGTCGTGGTGCTGCTTTCATTAGCTAGTATAAGCAAGATATCTATTAAAGATTTTTTTTTTAGTTTCCCGCAGCGTTTCTATTTTAATTTGTTAGATATTAATAGTTACAAATATTTGATGAAGACCCTATTCCCTTTGGAATATCAGAATAGGAGAAGTATGAAGAACAAGTGACTTCGTTCATTAAAATGGTTAATGTTAAAAAGTCTGTTTTCCCAAGAGTGGTGTATAAAAGGCCACTGGGTAGATTATGCAATCTTGCAAAAACAAAAGACTGTTTTTCACCAAGGCTTGGTATGTGGGAGTTTTCTTCTAGTTCATTCTTCCTTCTTTAATTGTATGATTTCTTTATGTCCCTTGTTTTACGCTGTTTACTATTTCTTCTTGTCTTGACTTCTATTCCACTAACTTGCCCTTAAGTCTCAAAATTCTCCACCTAAGTGTTGAGTGTTAAGAGTGCTCAAGACTGGAGATAAGGAGTTCTGCTAAGAAGATATTTTAATATTTTGAATTCAAGGTGATAGAGGGCTGACTTGGAAACACGGTGGAAGCAGCACAGTGAAAAGGCATTATTCGAGTGATGGCAGGGCTTTCCCAGTGGCTCAACGGTGAAGAATCTGCCTGCAATGCAGATCAAACTGGGAGACCCATATTCGATCTCTGGGTCAGAAAGATGCCCCCGGAGACGGGAGTGGCTACCCACTCCAATATTCTTGCCTGGAGAATTCCAGGGACAGAGGAGCCTGGCAAGCTACAGTACATGTGGTAGCAAAGAGTCAGACATGACTGATGGACTAACACTCTCTTTTCACTAGTGACGTTATGGGAGTAAAATTAACGAGATACTGTGCTTACTTGAAGGTGAGGAGTGACATTTAGTCTCTGAGGATTAGAATGTGTAATATATGTAGTGTTTTCTTTACCTAGTGTTGAAAAATATGTTATAATTTAAATACTGTCTATACCATGGTGTTCTGTCCATTATAGGGATCGAATTTTATGTAATTTTATAAACTTTATTTCTTATTCATCTGTATTTGTTTCTAACACATATTTAAAGATTCTTTGTTATGTGAATGGTTTGATGAATTCCTACAATAATGTTTATTAGCTGTCTTTATCCAAGTATCACTAGACTGGCAAGAGCTTCTTTTTGTGTAGTTTGAGAGTTTCTCTCTCTAATTACTTTTATTACTTATCATTACATTCTTTTCATCTTTTCTCATTACTTTCTTATTTCTCAGGTGGCAATGAGAGAGATTTGACCCTAACTGGATCTAAGCTGAAACCAGATCATTTTTTCACGAATTAGGGGCTCCAGTTCAGTTCAGTTTGGTCGCTCAGTCGTGTCTGACTCTGCGACCCCATGGACTGCAGCAGACCAGGACTCCCTGTCATCACCAACTCCCGGAATTTGCTCAAACTCATGCCCATTGAGTTGGTGGTGCCATTCAACCATATCATCCTCTGTCGTCCCCTTCTCCTCCTACCTTCAGTCTTTCCCAGCATCAGGGTCTTTCCAGTGAGTCAGCTCTTCGCAGCAGATGGCCAAAGTTTTGGAGTTTCAGCTTCCAATGAATATTCAGGACTGATTTCTTTTAGGATGGACTGATTGGATCTCCTTGCAGTCCAAGAAACTCTCAAGAGTCTTCTCCAACACTGCAGCTCAAAAGCATCAATTCTTCAGCACTCAGCTTTCTTTATAGTCCAACTCTCACATCCATACATGACTACTGGAAAATCATAGCCTTGACTTGATGGACCTTTGGTGACAAGGTAATGTCTCTGCTTTTTAATATTCTATCTAGGTTGGTCATAATTTTTGTTCCAAGGAGTAAATGTCTTTTAATTTCATAGCTGCAGTCACCATCTATAGTGATTTTTGGAGCCCAGAAAAATAAAGTCAGCCAGTTTCCCCATCTACTTGCCATGAAGTGATGGGACCAGATGCCATGATCTTAGTTTTCTGAATGTTGAGCTTTAAGCCAACCTTTTCACTCTCCTCTTTCACTTTCATCAAGAGGCTCTTTAGTTCTTCACTTTCTGCCATAAGGATGGTGTCATCTGGATATCTGAGGTTATTGATATTTCTACCGGCAATCATGATTCCAGCTTCTACTTACTCCAGCCCAGCATTTCTCACGATGTACTCTACATATAAGTAAAATAAGCAGGGTGACAATATACAGCCTTGACATACTCCTTTTCCTATTTGGAACCAGTCTGTTGTCCCATGTCCAGTTCTAACTGTTGCTTCCTGACCTGCATACAGATTTCTCAAGAGGAGGGTCAGGTGGTCTGGTATTCCCATCTCTTTCAGAATTTTCCACAACGTGTTGTGAACCACACACTCAAAGGCTTTGACATAGTCAATAAAGCAGAAATAAATGTTCTTCTGGAACTAACTTGCTTTTTCGATGATCCAGCAGATGTTGGCAATTTGATCTCTGGTTCCTCTGCCTTTTCTAAAACCACTTGAATATCTGGAAGTTCACAGTTCATGTATTGCTGAAGCTTGGCTTGGAGAATTTTGAGCAGTACTTTGCTAGTGTTGAGATGAGTGCAATTGTGTGGTAGTTTGAACATTTTTTGGCATTGCCTTTCTTTGGGATAGGAATGAAAATTGACTTTTTCCAGTCTGGTGGCCGCTATTGAGTTTTCCAAATTTGCTGGCATACTGAGTGCAGCATTTTCACAGCGTCATCTTTTAGGATTTGAAATAGCTCAGCTGGAATTCCATCACCGCCATTAGCTTTGTTCATAGTGATGCTTCTTAAGGCCCACTTGACTTCTCATTCCAGGATATCTGGCTCTAGGTGAGTGATCACACCATCGTGATTATCTGGATCATAAAGATCTCTTTGATACAGTTCTATGTATTCTTGCCACCTCTTCTTAATATATCTTTTGCTTCTGTTAGACCCATACTGTTTCTATCCTTTATTGTGCCCATCTGTGCATGAAATGTTCCCTTGGTATCTCTAATTTTCTTGAAGAGATCTCTAGTCTTTCCCACTCTGTTGTTTTCCTCTATTTCTTTGCATTGATTGCTGAGGAAGGCTTTCTTATCTCTCCTTGCTATTCTTTGGAATTCTGCATTCAGATGGGAATATCTTTTCTTTTCTCGTTTGCTTTTCACTTCTTTTCTTTTCACAGCTATTTGTAAGGCCTCCTCAGACAGCCATTTTGCTTTTTGGCATTTCTTTTCTATGGGGATGGTCTTAATCCCTGTCTTCGGTACAATGTCACGAACCTCCGTCCACAGTTCATCAGGCACTCTGTCTATCATATCTAGTCCCTTAAATCTATTTGTCACTTCCACTGTATAATCATAAGGGATTTGATTTAGGTCATACCTGAATGGTCTAGTGGTTTTCCCTACTTTCTTCAATTTCAGTCTGAATTTGGCAACAAGGAGTTCATGATCTGAGCCACACAGGCAGCTCCTGGTCTTGTTTTTGCTAGAGAGCTTCTCCATCTTTGGTTGCAAAGAATATAACCAATCTGATTTCAGTGTTGACCATCTGGTGATGTCCATTTGTAGAGTCTTCTCTTGTGTTGTTGGAAGAGGGTGTTTGCTATGACCAGTGCATTCTCTCGGCAAAGCTCTATTAGCCTTTGCCCTGCTTCATTCTGTACTCCAAGGCCAAATTTGACTGTTACTCCAAGTTTTTCTTTACTTCCTACTTTTGCATTCCAGTTTCTTATAATGAAAAAGACATCATTTTGGGGTGTTAGTTCTAGAAGGTCTTGTAGGTCTTCATAGAACTTCAGCTTCTTCAGCATTACTGGTCAGGGTATAGACTTGGATTACTGTGATATTGACTGGTTTGCCTTGGAAACAAACAGAGATCATTATGTCATTTTCAAAATTGCATCCAAGTACTGCATTTTGGACTCTTTTGTTGACTATGATGGCTTCTCCATTTCTTCTGAGGGATTCTTGCCCACAGTAGTACATATAGTGGTCATCTGACTTAAATTCATCCATTCCAGTCCATTTGAGTTCACTGATTCCTAAAATGTCGACATTCACTCTTACCATCTCCTGTTTGACCACTTCCAATTTGCCTTGATTCATGGACCTAACATTCCAGGTTCCTTTGCAATATTGCTCTTAACAGCATCGGGCCTTATTTCCATCACCAGTCACATCCACAACTGGGTGTTGTTTTTGCTTTGGCTCTGTATCTTCATTCTTTCTGGAGTTATTTCTCCACTGATGTCCAGTAGCATATTGGGCACCTAGGGACCTGGGGTGTTCATCTCTCAGTGTCCTATTTTTTTGCCTTTTCATACTGCTCATGGGGTTCTCAAGGCAAGAACACTGAAGTGGTTTGCCTTTCCCTTCTCCAGTGGCCACATTCTGTCAGCCCTCTCCATCATGACCCGTCCGTCTTGGGTGGCCCTACACAGCGTGGCTCATAGTTTCACTGAGTTATAGAAGTCTGCAGTCCGTGTGATTAGATGGGTTAGTTTTCTGTGATTGTGGCTTTCATTCTGTCTGACCTCTGATGGATAAGGATGAGAGGCTTATGGGAGCTTCCTGCTGGGAGAGACTGAGTGAGGGGGAAACTGGGTCTTGTTCTGATGGGCAGGGCCATGCTCAGTAAATCTTTAATCCAATTTTCTGTTGATGGGTGGAGCTGTGTTTCCTCCCTGCTATTTACCTGGAACCAAACAATGGTGGAGGTAATGAAGATAATGGCGATCTCCCTCAAAGGATCCCATGCATGCACTGCTACACTCAGTGTCCCCCACCCTGCAGCAGGCCACCACCAACCCAGGCCTCTGCCAGAGACTCCTGGACACCCACAGGCAAGTCCAGGACAGTCTCCCTGTGGGCTCACTGCTGCTTTCTCCTGGGTCCTGGTGCACAAGGTTCTGTTGAGCAGCGCTGAAGTGGCAAGTGGCCAAGAGGAGATAGCCCACGTCCAAGGGCAAAGGAGAAGCCCCAGCAAGATGGTAGGAGGGGCAAATTCGCATTTAGAATCAAATCCCATTCCCACCAGAGATGCTTAGAGGGCTCGCACAAATCTTGAGACCCAGAGACCCCACAGAGACTGAGACAGAACTGCACTTGAGCATCTCCTGTGGAGGCGCAGGTCCGCAGTGGGCTGCGGAGGGACAGGGGCTCCGGGTGCAGCAGACCTGCGTGTAGCATAAGCCCTCTTGGAGGAGGTCGCCATTAGCCCCACCACGGAGCTGCCGGAACTTACACAGGACAGGGAAATGGACTCTTGGAGGGCACAACAGAGCCTTGTGTATACCAGGATCCAGGAGGAAGGAGCAGTGAATGGGACCCCATTTTGAATCAATTGTTACTGACTTTGGTGGATGGGGGGGGCGGTACTTGTATTCTGAACCCCTTGCTTGGTGAGCTACAAAATACAGAAAGAGAAATTTTACAAAAAACAAGTTTTTATGAAGAAATAACAACAATCCACCTGGCTTGGATTCCTTGGTTGGGAAGATCCCCTGGAGACGGGAACAGCTACCCACTCCAGTGTTCTGGCCTGGAGAACTCCATGGACTGTATAGACCATGGGGGTCTCAAAGAGTCAGACACGACTGAGTAACTTTCACTTTCACTTTCATATCCTATAAGATACCTATAAACAAAGATTTCTTTCTGCTTCAGTCTTCACCAAAGTGGCTAAGCTGCCATAACTTAAAAGAAGGATGTGTAAAATGCTCTGGAACAGCAGAAATCAGCCTGTTCCTTATACTGGAAAGTTTTAATTTTAAATGGCTTTTTAAATTACCTCCCCCTTTTCTTCTTTTAATAGCAACATTTTCTGTCTCTTGTCTGTATTTTTAAGTGTTAACCCACAAATTGAACGCAGCCTGTGCTTGGCAAATAGGTATTAAATACTTTTTCCTGGAAAATGTGTCTGCTCATTAAATGTGACAGTCATTGGTAAATGTGGTAAATGCTGTCAGTGCCAAGAACTCTCTGGCATGGCTGCAGCTACTGGCCCATTATTTTAATTGCCTTTAACCTATAATCAATATTTACTGCTTACCATGGAAAGAGACTGCATAGCTAAGCAGTATAAAAAGTGAATTTATTCTTCTGAACCTTAGATTCTGCTTTTATACCTAAAAGATAATATTAAATGCTTCCTCCAGGTACTAGCGTCTTTATCAAAACTGTTTCCTACCACTTATTTTGTAGAATACTCACTTATTTTGTAAAATATTTGCCATCAATCAAATCATGTCTGTTAGAAATTATTTTATAGCTGTTGAATTTATATGATTTTATAACATATAAAATCATACAAATTATTTTATAAAAGTTGAATTTATAGCTGTGTGAATCCCAAATTCTGCTTTATCATGAAGTTATCTACATTGCTCTCATTTTGTCATTGGAAGAAGTTTCTGAATTTTAATAGAAATTCTTGCGGAATGCATGATTTTAAGCATGAAATCACCATGATTTACTCTGGGAATTTGGAAAACAACTAAGCCTACAGGTAAAAATCAAGAGATCCTAATTGGAAAGGGGTAGAATGCAAAGGCTAAGGAGAATGCTTTGATCCTTTAAATATGTGAGTTAACAATGCGGAGCCATCCAAGATAATCAAACTGAGGTGTGGCATATAAATGTCATTGTGAAATGATCGCTCTGATGACAATATGGAGGCTACAGTGGTAGAGTCAGGATAAGTGGGGTTTAGCATAAATAAATATAGTAATTGAAATAAATATAGCAATTGTGTACATCAGGAATATAAGAGTTTGTGTGTGGCTGTGTACATACATAGGCACTTGAATCTTCACTGGAGACATTTTATAAAAGCACATATTGGGAAAGAACTTAATTGTCAAGAATCAGGGATTGGTAAAATAAATATATTACTCTCCACTATAATGAAACCATTGAACTTGTCTTCTAAGAAGTGTATTTATCACACACTGGTCATGGTACATGGTTGACATAATGCTTATGACACACTATGTGAAACATTACATATATATGACATATTTATATTATATGCAAATAAATACATCTGGATGTAAATATTATCTCTAAATTTTCCAGGTATAGTTGATTTATTTTCTCCTTTTGTTTAAATTCATTTTCTAAAAGTCTATAGCAGTGAGCACTGTTTGCAAAAATTGCTGCAAATATCCACATGAAAAAATATCATGCAGCTCTATGGGTGTGGTCCTGAAATTTAAGAAAAGGGCACAATATTAGGAGTTGATGTTAAATTTAACTGGAATTTGATGACACTGAGTTCATCTAGAATTCTAATAAATTTCAAGAGATTGACAAATGTCACCACCAGTGAGCCTCTACAGCATAGTCATTTCTCAAATATTAACTTCATGTGTATCAAAACTTTCATTCATGGGAGAGGAAATATGCAAAGAAATAAAATTGCTTAACTGCTTTATAGTCAAAAAACTTTTGCATGATAATGGCTTATAGTATAGTCTCTAACTACAAGGGATAATTATATTGGGCAAGAGTAACCTACCATTAAAAAGCCATTGAAATTCTCAGCTACAAAATATTAACATCATTTTCCAAATAAAAGTTTAAACTCCCTTATATTCTAACAGAAAATATTTTCAGTTAAAATGAACAATGAATTAAGTGAAAATGTATGGCATTAGCCAAACATCATATAATTAGTTGTGGTTTAGCATGTGATACATTCTGCCCAGCATTTCTGCCCAGCAGTGTGGTGTACCCTGCATAGAAGTCCAATAAGCAGGGTGTACTATACAGCCTTGTCATACTCCTTTCCCAACTTTGAACCAGTCTGTTTCTCCATGTCTGGTTCTAATTGTTGTTGCATACAGGTTTCTCAGAAGACAGGTAAAGTAGTCTGGTACTCTCATCTCTTTAAGAATTTCCCACAGTTTGTTGTGATCCACATAATCAAAAGTTTTAGCATAATCAATGAAGTAGAAGTAGATGTTTTTCTGGGTTTCCCTTGCATTCTCCATGATCCAACAAACGTTGCCAATTTGGTCTCTGGTTTCTCCACCTTTTCTAAACCCAGCTTATACATTTGGAAGTTCTTGGTTCATGTACTGCTGAAGCCTACCTTGAACGATTTGGAGCGTTGCTTTGCTAGCATGTGAGAGGAGTGAGAAGGGAGTCACCCTTCTTTTAAATGGAATGAAAGTGACATTTTCCAGTCCTACCGCCATTGCTGAGTTTTCCGAATTTGTGAACATATTGAGTGCAACAGAATCATTTTTAGGATTGCAAACAGCTCACCTGGATTTCAGTCACCTCCACTAGCTTTGTTTGTAACAACTCTTCCTGGGCCCACTTGACTTCAACACTCCAGTATGTCTGGCTCTAGGGGAGTGACCACACCATCGTGGTTATCGGGATCATTAAGACGGCTTTTGTATCGTTCTTTGTCTTCTTGCCACCTTTTTTTAATCTCTTCTGCTTGTATAGGTCAATATCAATTCTGCCCTTTATTATGTCCATCTTTGCATGAATAGTCCCTAACGTCTCCGATTTTCTTGAAGAGATCTCTAGTCTTTCCTACTCTATCGTTTTCTTCTATTTCTTTGCATTATTCACGTAAGAAGCTTTCTTATCTCTCCTTGCTATTTTCTGAAACTCTTCATTCAGATGGGTATATCTTTCCCTTTCTCCCTTGCTATTCACTTCTCTTCTTTTTTCAGCTGTTGTAAAGCTGAAAACACTTTACCTTCTTGCATTTCTTTTCCTTTGGGATCATATCGATCACTACCTCCTGTACAATAGTATGAACCTCTGTCCACATCTCTTTAGGCACTCTGTCTACCAGATCTAACCCCTTGCATCTATTTATCACCTCCACTTTACAATAAGGGACTTGATTTAGGTCATACTTGAATTGTCTAGTGGTTTTCCCTACTTTTTTCCATTTCAACCTGAATTTGGCAATAAGGAGCTCATGTTCTGAGCCACAGTCAGCTCCTGGTCTTGTTTTTGCTGACTGTATAGATTTTCTCCATCTTTGGCTGCAAAGAACATAATCAGTCTGACTTCAAAGTTGACCATCTTGTGATGTCCATGTGTAGCATCCTCTTTTGCATTGTTGGGAAAAGGTGTTTGCTGTAATCAGCATGTTCTCTTGACAAAACTCTGTGGGCCTTTGCCCTGCTTCATTTTGTACTCCAAGGCCAAAGTTGCCTATTATCCTGATTATCTCTTGACCCCCTGCTTGTGCATTCCAATCCTCTCTGATAAAAATGACATCTTTATCTTGTTGTTGCTGGTTCCAGATAGTGTTATAGGTCTTCACAGAACCATCAGTTCTAGCTTCTCTGGCATCAGTGCTTGGGGCATTGACTTGGATTACTGCGATTTTGAACGGTTTGCCTTGGAAATGAACCAAAACCATTCTGTCACTTCTGAGACCGCATTCAAGAGCTGCATTTTGAAATCTTTGGTTGACTACGAAGGCTGCTGCTGAATTTCTTCTAAGGAATCCTTGTCCACAGTAATCAGTATAATGGTCATCTGAGTTAAATTTTCCCATCCCCATCCATGGGCTTCCCTCGTAGCTCAGTCAGTAAAGAGTCTGACTGCAATGCAGGAGACCTGGGTTCGATCCCTGGAGAAGGAAATGGCAACCCATTCCGTTATTCTTGCCTGGAGAGTCCCATGGACTCTGGGAGGAGCCTGGCGGGTACAGCCTATGGGATCACAAGAGTTGGACACGCCTGAGCGCCAGCGCACAGAGCACACTCCCATCCGTTATAGCTCACTGATTCCTATGAGGATGATGTCCAGTCTTGCCCTCTCCTGCTTGACTACATCCAGTTTACTCTGACTCCTAAGCCTCTCATTCCAGGTTCCTATGCCATATCAACCTTTACAGCTTTGGAGTTTACCTTCACTATCAGACACATCCACAGCAAAGCATCATTTCTGCTTTGGCCCAGCCAGTTCATACTTATTGGACCTAATAGTAATTGCCCTCTGCTCTTCCCAGTGGCATATTGGACACCTTCCAACCTGAGGAGGAGCTGATCTTCTGGCATCATAACTTTTTGCCTTTTCATACCATCCATAGAGTTCTTGCAACAAGAATTCCGGAGTGGGTTTTCTTTCTTCCATGGACCACATTTTTTCAGAACTCTTCACTATGACCCACCCTTCTTGAGCGGTCCTCCATGACACGGCTCATAGCTTCGTTGAGTTATGCAAGCCCCTTCACCACGATAAAGCTGTGCCCCACGAAGGGGCGTGTATACTTACTGCGGATGAAGGCTAACCCACTTCAGTCCTGTCCAACTCATTGTGACTGTATGCACTGTGGCCCACCAGGTTCCTCCCTCCATGGGATTCTCCAGGCAAGAATACTGGAATGGGTTACCATGACCTCCTCCAGAGGATCTTCCTGACCTAGGGATTGAACCTGCATCTCCTGTGGCTCCTGCACTGCATGCAGATTCTTTACCACTGAGCCACAGGAGAAGCCCCATATTTAGTATAGAAAACGTATGTTACTCAGTCCTGGACAAAATGCACCAAGCAGTGTATTATGATTTATTTCATTCCAAAAATATTATTCATTATCTGTCATGTGCAATGCACTGTGTTAAGCCCTGCAGAGCATATGAAACTTACGAAGTGTAGTGTAATTGCAAGGAGGTAATAGTCAAATAGATGAAATGACATATGTAGCAACAGTCAGAAAGTAGGTAAATATAAAAAAGTAGCTATAATAACAGTAAAAACCATATAGACAACAAGTTTTACTGAATAAGAAACAGAACTCCTTAAGTATTAGATTTTCACAAGAAGCTGGATATTAAGTAATAGGTATTGAGTACCCTCCCATTTCAGAGTGACTGTAGATGCAAGACTTACCAAGAAATTATGAGATCTGTTTTGCCATCATTAGCCCACCATGTTCTTATATAAAAAGGGGAACCCACTTAATTGAATAGAAAATTTCCAGCCAAAAGGGAGATTATATAGAGGAGGGTTTTGAGAAACTGAAAGAAGTTTCTCAATCACTTTCTCAATTATGAAATATGTAATTGGCAACTGATAGCTATCCAGAAACACTGATAGATCACCTCCTCAGCAGTCCCAGGTCTTGGGTGAATAGGAGTAAGAATCTAGACATATAAATAATTTTAATTGTCCTAAGAAAATGTTAATTTCTAATTTTCACTATGGAGCATATCTTAATAGTACCAAAACCAACGGATTGCTGGTGGCTTCAAAATGCAGCTTCATTTAGTAGATATAAAATTTATACCTACATAGATCACATAATTAGGTCCTTAGAAGTTTAAGCTATATGACACATGATGGCACAAATAATAAATATATTAAATTTTAGAATAATGGTTTGGTAACATGTACAGTTAGATGACTGTTTTCAAAATAAGCTTTATTCTCCCAGGTTATACTTATTTTATTATAACAAGCAATCACAAGAATTTGAGGAGCAACCTTTTTATTTTTAGCAGAAAGTGGTAAAATGCTGTCATCATGCATTTCAAATCAGGGAAAGGGAAACTGAATTATATACTAGATATCATTGAGACAAATAGCTCACTATTTGGATAAAATAAAACAAAACTCTTACCTTATCATTTGTAACATCCAAATTGATCAAATGGGATAAATACTTAAACACAAAAATAACAAAACAAACCTTCCAAGGGTCTAATTTTTTGAAAGTATACTAAGAATTAGGAAGACCTGAGTATAGTAATAAATTCAGACCACATAATGGATAAGCCTGAAAATATAAACATCTCAAAGTGTCTTTACAGGACGCACACCAAGTCACATGCAGAGAAAAGGCGTTCTACATCCCTGGTAGATACACAGTCCCTGAGGCGGCTCCTACTGATTCTTATCCTTGTGTGTTAGCCTCCTCCAAGTATGGGCTGGATCTGGTAACAATTCCTAACACACAGAAAAAGCAAAGATGATGGATGTTGTTACCGCGATTAAGAACTGTAGTTTCCTTTGTTTGGCTTCAGCATCTTTGGGTCACCTGCTGCCATGTCAAGAGGGCACTCAGGGTGCGGGTGAAGAACATCTATCTGGAAAAGATACAAGACCTGCCAGCAACCACGCAAGCAGTACTGGAAGGGGCCGTGCCCGGTTGAGCTCTGCGGTGACCGCAGCCCCTGCCGGCCCTTTGACGGCAGCCTGAGGCTCCGAGCTAAGCGACAGCTGTTGTCCCCATGCCTGTCTCCAGAGACTGGCAGATAATAAACGCTTGTTGTTCTGAGCTGCTAAGCTTTGGGATGATTTGTTACACAGCAATAGATGATTAAATGGCCTCATAATTCTTAAAACATAAGACATTAGAAATAATTATTCACACAACATATCGGCAAAGATTGAAAGTTAATGATGCCCATTCTTGACAATGTGTGGGGAAAATTTACTCACGCTTGCTATTTACAATGTATAATTTGGTTCGTTTTCAAAGGGAAGAGTCTCCTCCCTCTTGAAACTTGCTCCCATCTCCCTCCCCATCTCACCCCTCTAGATTGTTACAGAGCCCCTGTTTGAATTCCCTTGGCTATCATTTTACATATGGTAATGTAAATTTCTATGTTACTCTTTCCATACATCTTACCCTCTCCTTCCGTCCTACCCCCACCATGACTGCTTCCCTGTAAATAATTTCATCAGTACCATATTTCTAGATTCCATATATATGCATTACTATACAATATTTACCATTCTCTTTCCCTTTCCGACTTATTTCACTCTGTATATTAGACTCTGGGTTCATCCACCTCATCAGAACTGATTCTAATGTGTTCCTTTTTATGACTGAGTAATATTCCATTTATATATATACCACAGCTTCTTTATCTAGTCATCTAGCTATTATAAATAGTGCTGCAATGAACATTGGGGTACATGTGTCTTTTACAGTTTTGGTTTCCTCAAGGTATATGCCCAGGAGTGGACTTGCTGGGTCATATGGTGGTTTTATTCCTAGTTTCTTAAGGAATCTACATACTATCTTCCATAGTAGCTGTATCAATTTATATTCCCACCAACAATGCAAGAGGCTTCTATTTTCTCCACAATTGCTCCAGCATTTATTTTTTGTAGAATTTTTGATGATGGCCATTCTGACTGGTGTGAGGTGGTATCTCATTATAGCTTTGATTTGCATTTCTCTAATAATGAGCGATGCTGAGCATCTTTTCATGTCTGATTAGGTCTTTTGTGTTTACAAATGATTGTGAGATTTTTTGTTCTAGTTCTGTGAAAAATGACATGGGTAATTTGATAGGGATCACATTGAATCTGTAGGCTGTATTTGGTAATATAGTCCTTTTCACAATATTGATTCTTTCAAACCAGGAACATGGAATATCTCTCCATCTAATTATGTCATTTTTTATTTCTTTCAGCAGCGTCTTATAACTTTCTGTATACAGTTCTTTTGTCTCCTTAGGTAGGTTTATTCCTTGATATTTTATTCTTTTTGTTGCAATGGTGAATGAAATTGATTCCTTAATTTCTCTTTCTGATTTTTTATTGTTAGCATATAGGAATGCAAGTGATTTCTGTGTGTTGATTTTGTATCCTGTGACTTTGCTAAATTCACTGATTAGCTCTAGTAATTCTCTGATAGTAACTTTAGGGTTTTCTATATATAGTATCATATTATTTGCAACAATGAGAGTTTTAATTCTTCTTTTCCAATCCATATTCCTTTTATTTCTTTTTCTTCTTTGATTGCCATAGCTAAGACTTCCAAAACTATGTTGAATAAGAGAAGTGAGTATGGGCACCCTTGTCTTGTTGCCGATCTTAGAGGGAATGCTTTCAGTTTTTCACCCTTGAGAATATTTGCTGTGGGTTTATCATATAAACCTCTGAGCCTGGGAACTGTGAGGTCAGTTCAGACTCAGATATGGCTTTAGCTCACCTTGTACTTACTTCAAGGTCCGCAGTCTCCAGCTAACTGTGGTAGGGTAATCTGCTGCACCCCTGACTACAAGAGTGAATTTCTTTCCTCTTCCTTGGTCACACGGTCCCTGGTGCTCAGGATTTTTGGCCTCGCCTCTGCGTATTAGCTAAACATTTACAAGTTAAAGAGCTACCTAATGCTGAGACGCTCCCCACTGTAGGTATAGACTGCTGTATCTGTCTCCTTAAATGTTAAGAGAAAGGTGTGTGTTACTCACTCCGCCATGTCTAAGCCTTTGTGACGCTGTGGACTGCGGCCCGCCAGGCTCCTCTGTCCACGGGATGCTCCAGGCAAGGATACCTGGAGTGGGTTGCCATGCCTTTCTCCAAAAGAAGGGCCATCTTGTAATAATCTCACAAAATTAATAATTGAATATTTATAAAGGCTTTGTGGCACCTCCCATATTTTAAGACATGAAAACAGAGTTTCTACCCAACACCAGTTCAAAGTATCCAAGAAAACTAGTCACCAAAATAGTAACAAAACCAGGTGAATCATGGCGAAGTCATAGAAACTCATGTAGCATAGAAAAAAACAAAAAAACTCAGTTTCTTGAGGTTAGCTGATATATAAGTTTGAAACATTAACATTACTAGCAGAGTCTGCAAGAAGAGGTAGGAGTACATTGGGTACATATTTAGCCTGAAAAGTTTCCCAGAGTTTATTGCATGCATTCTGCTGATTTTCCCATACCAGGAAGTAGTACGCCACTCACATATGCACCCCTTTATTGAAAATTTTTATTTTAAAGTTGTAAATGTTCACATTGCTGTTAACCAACAAGGACCTACTGTATAGCACGGGGAATGTTTCTCAGTATTCTGTAATAACCTAAATGGGAAAGGAATTTGAAAAAAATTGATGTAAGTATATGAAAACTGAATCATTTTGCTATACACCTGAAACTAATACAACGTTGTTAGTCAGTCATGTGCTAATATAAAATAAAAAATTTTTAATTTTTTTTTAATTTTTTTTAAATTTAAAAATAGTCTTAGTGAAGTTGTCTTTTATAAGCCTTATGCTGTCTTCAAATGTTTGACATGAGAAACTAAAATGCAAAATACCCTCATATAATTCATCATTATCTCACAACTATAGTGTCATACTGAGTCAGGTCACTCATTCGCTTGAGGATCTAATTACCTGTATTAATTTATATATAGTCCAAGGAGAAGGAGTGTGGATGCTAAAGAAGAGAGATTGGAACCTGCCATGGTAGTAAAGAAAATGCATAGCATGGAAACATTTCTGATAGACTTGGGGAGCCCCAAATATAAACAATGCTGCAAAAATGTACAACAGGGCCCCATAAAGAGAATGCAACATAAAAGGAAGGAGTCAACAGATATGAGTCCTTTGAGACAGAGATAAAAACCCATTTGAGGTACAGGGCTGCTACCAAAACTGGAGCAGGGAGCCATCTTAACCCAGCACCCTACTGATGATGCACCCTCAAGGTGGAATGAAGTGAAGATTCTTTGGAATGCTTTGGAGCCCAAGTAATTTTTCCGGCTGATCCTACCATAAATGAGAGAAGAAGAAAAACGGTTTTCACTTCTTAATTGTGAAACAATTTTAGACAGTGCTGGTACCAGGATTTTGGAGTACTGTTCAGAGTAACTAATACTGCCAGCTAATGTCTCGGATTTGTTGGCGGACATGAGGATGACCTCCAGTATCAGTAGCAGCAGGTCATCTTAATGTAACAGAGGGCAGCAGGAACAAGAAAACTGGGACTTCTCCTATTAGAGTCAGAACCATCAAATCATACTCTAGAGCACAAAAGATAATATGGATCAGAGTCCTAGATAATTTAATGACTATAGATATACATATATAAACACACATACACAGTTCTTTCAGAATTTCTAGAACTTACTACAAAGAAGTGGGATTTCTACAAAAGCAAGTAGACTTTAAACTCTAGATATTTGAATATTGCACCCTTGAACCAATGAGTCCTATAACCTTCGAGATGTATGCATACGGATTTAATGATTATAAAGTACAACCAACATACATTGTATTTCAATAAATGGCACTTGCCTCCATCCAGTTATTAAAACTAGAAATTGTGGATGCATCCTTGATTTATTTCTATTTTTAACCACCCATGTCATTCTTTGTTGTTGTTCAGTCACTAAGCCATGTCCGACCATGTGTCACGCTATGGACTACAACATGCCAGGCTTCTCTCACCTTCACCGTCTCCCAGAGCTTGCTCAAATTCATGTCCGTCGAGTCAGTGATAGTATCGAACCATCTCATCTTCTGCCACTCCCTTCTGTGGCCTTCAATATTTCCCAGCATCAGGGGAAAATACTCTTCCAGAGTCGGGTCTTCACATCAAGTGGCCAAAGTACTGAACCCTCAGCTTCAGCATCAGTCCTTCTAAAGAATATTCAGCGTTGATGTCCTTTAGGATCTACTGGTTGGATCTCCTTGCAGTCCAAGTGACTCTCAAGAGTCTTCTGCAACGCAATTTGAAATCATCCATTCTTCAGTGTTCAGCCTTCTTTATGGTCCAACTCTCACATTTGCACATATCATCCCAAGTCTTGTTATCTCTAACTGAATGTCTCAAGAATCTGTTCCCTTTGCTTCAATACTCACTGTCAGCACATATATTGAAGCTATCACGCTCTCTATCATAGAATACCACTATGAAGACCAGCTCATTTGCCTCCTTCCATCTCCTCTTGTTCCCAATAAATCCATTTTCTGCAGGGTTGTTTTATAAAATGCGATTCTGATTATGACTTCATTTTTAGAGCTATTTTATGCTTTCTCATTTTTTTCAAGATAAAAGCCAAAGGCTTTAACCTGGAACTGAATGATTTAGGCTCTTCATTCCTTATCAGTCTTGGGGAAGCCTTACTAGCCTTACTGGCCACAAAGATAAGGATAAATTTCAGTAGTCCACATCCTCGGAGTACCCTATTTCTCTTCTTTAGGACCATGTCAAGCCAATAATGAATCATTTGTGTCATAATGTATGTGATTTTTTTATGCCATTATTTCTTTGATGTCTGCCCTCCCTACTAAGCTATAAGCTATTCATAAACCTGATTGCTTACCTATGTTTCTGCCCAACAGCATTCCCAGTGCCCAGGCTATGCCTGTATTTACGACATAGAAGAGAAAGGAAAAAAAAATAAATTTGTGAATCTCTCCAAAGTAGCTTTTACAATGAAGGTTTGCTCCCATCTAATGCATTTGCACTCTCCAGTAGGAAAAAAAAAAGTTGTACTAAAGAAATTTTTTAAAATTTAAGTAGATTTTATATCCTTTCTAGGAAATTCATTTGAATATTCACACCTTCCCTTGCCAATATGTCTCAAAGTCACACATTGAGGAAAAACTCTGAGAAAATTCTGAGAACAGCTGGTTAGCATATTTCTTGATTTAAAAAAAAAAACTTACATAGGAAATAAGTAAAGTCATGAAGATCAGACATAGGTATCTCCTTCTCAAAAAAGAGAACCCAAGTATAAGCCTTTCATTTAGTTTTCTCTAAAGAAATGGCCACATGAGAAATTCTAGAAAATCTTAGGGAAAGGTTAGATGCCTTCAGGAGGCCCCAGTTCCTTTCTCACTGCTCATGAGCGAGCCCAAACTGACGTTGCTGAGAGCCACTCAAGCTGAGTGCGATCTGACAACCAAAACGTGGAGTGAGTGTGCATGGGAGGAGAAAGGTAAACTGGTACTGTGCTACGTTCAAATGTCAATACTATGCTTCCAGTTTCTTTGATTTTTATACTAATCAGGGCAATTTGAAAGCAGAAAATGAGTAAGAAGAAAGGCATCTTTTAGTTAGATCATTCAAACATACAGTAAAATCCAATCACTACATCTAATTACAAAGAAAAGGATATCACTAAAGAAATCATTTCAAGTATATTAAGAATAATACAATAAAGATATTAAAAGTTAAACAGTGGCTCTCATCTCCCTTGCACTATCGGAGCAGATATGAAAAATAAAACACCTGAAAGACATAAGGCAAATGATTTCTGACACATTAGGCTATCCAGCATAAAAATAAATGTTACTGATTGGAAACAGGTCTAAAAGAAATCCAACTAAAGCTATTAAAGTGAGGATAGCATGTATATTTGTTTTCTAGGGCTGCCACAACAATATACAACAGACTGGGATGGTTAAACCACAAGAATTTATTTTCTCACAGTTTTGAAGGCTAGAAGTCTGAGATCTAGTTGGGATAGGACTGGTTTCTCCTGAGGTCTTCTCATCTTGTAGACAGAATCTTCTTTCATTGTCTTCAGATGATCTTCTCTCTGTATCTGCATCTCAATCTCTTTATAAGGATGTCAGGTAAATTGGATTTGAGCCCATCAGTATTATCTCATTTTACCTTAACTACCTCTTTAGAGGCCCTAACTCCAAATACAGTCACATTCTGGATGTTAGGATTTCAGCATATGAATTTTGAAGGTACACAATTCAGCCCGTAACAACATGTCTGTTAAAAAATAATCTCATATTTTTCTTCTGCTTCCTATTTGTTTATTTTTTTAATTGATGTATAATCCACATACTATAAAATTTGCCTTTTAAAGTGTACAATTATATTTCACAGGACTCTCTAGGATGGAAGTCTGCCTGTATTTGTTTCCAGGAAGGAACCTTTTATTTTTTAAGTATGAACTTATGGAAATCAAGCACTCTTCATAAAATAATGTGAATAATTTAGTTGAGACATTTGCAAAAATGAGAGGGTACCAATGTTTTAGCAGTTGAATAGAATTTTTAAATACCTATCAAATATTAAAATGGTAAATTCTTCAATTTTCTACCCTGAATTTCTTACCTCTGTAACTCAACAGTTTATTTAAACCTTGGAATTCAAATATATCTTAGTTTATTTTCCAACTAAACCACCAGTTATTTAAATGACAGTGGCTCATGGCCGACAAACTGTCCATTCCCCAAACATCCCTCCATAAGAAGATGTCACTTGAACAGCTCTCTCCCAGAAAGAAGTACAATGAGCTATAACGTGACTCTGAGTGACAGTGGAGCTGAAGGGAAAGAAGGGCATTTAAATCAGTGCTATTTTTCATGATGGTTAAATTGATTCAAAAGCTCATAGAAGTCAATTAGTACTAAATACATAAACTAGTACTAAAAATAAATACACAAATACATTAAATAGTATGTTTATCTATATTATTTATATCTTATGTAAAATATTAAAACATAATAAAACAAATACATAAATTAGTACTAAATACATAAAATAGTGCTAAAGACAGAATCTGTCTTCAGTAGAAATGTTACAATGTTGCACTTAGATCACCGCAGGAAAGGGCATCAAAATGTTTTTAACTAGCCCAAATAGCTCTGTTACAGCAACCCACTCCAGTGTTCTTGCCCGGAGAATCCCAGGGGCAGAGGAGCCTGGTGGGCTGCCATCTCTGGGGTCGTACAGAGTCGGGCCCGACTGAAGCAGCTTAGCAGCAGCAGCAGCAAACAGCTCTGTTACTTTCAAACACTCATCTTTCTTTATTTTAACATATAGTAGAGGCTTCATTCATCTTTAAAGTGAGTTTAGCACATCGTGAGTAATGTTTATCACGATAGTATAAAAAGTGACTTTAATTGATACTTAATGTTTCCTCCCTTTCTGAAATATTATTTTTCTTTGATTTTGTGTCAACTAGCTTCCATAACAAATAGCTTCCCAGCACTTTTGGCTAGGAAATCACAATGAACCAGTCCTCAAATTTTTCTTCATAGATTGACCTGATTATCTGAAGACCTTCTTTCAGATTCAGGTGAGAAGCATCCCTATGCAGGCCACCAGTCAGAGTGGCAGGTATTTCCTCCAATCTGACTAATCATCACTGCAGGGTGAGGGTGTCAGAGAAAATAGAAAATACTCAGAGATAATTTCTTTCGAAAGGATAAGTTCTTAGTCTAAACGAATCACCTGAAGCTCTATCATATCACAAAAAATCAGATCAAGAATGTCACCCGTTAAGATGTGTCACTTGGTCATCTGGGCTGTAGAACTAAACGTCATTTTTTTCCTTCTTTGGGAAAGTCCTTATTTTCTTTCTGTCTCAGTGTCCTAATCTATAAGACACTTTTCAGGATTTCTATGACAATTAAATACAAGAAGACTTTGGAAGTGTCTCACTCACAGGGACTCTGGGAAAAAAATAGTTTCTGTAATCACTTTGAAATTTGTCCTTGCATAAATTGCTCAGAGATAATTTTTTTCAAATGTACAACAGCCCAAACAACAGTTATTGTCACAACATTTGTTTTCCAGAAAGCCCTTGGAATAGGGTAATTAGATATTTATTAAATAGGACTGGAGAAGAAAGCACTTCAAGTCATAATGAAACAGAATGTTGAAGAAAAGACACTGGAAACTTGATGTGAACCAATATTCTCAATGTAATCAGCTATGTCAAAAGAGAAAGAAAATTTCACTTTTTAAAAGGTGGAACCATGTCAACACTACCGCTCCTGTGTTGATTTATATATTCAATTACTCTCTGCTTTGGAAAAATGTGTATTTTATCACTGCATAATTTTTCTCCCTTCTGTTCTTTTCTTTTTTTATTTACTCACTGAACTTCCCTGGTGGCCCAGATGGTAAAGAATCTGCCTGCAGTGAAGGACACACAGGTTCAATCCCCGAATGGGGAAGATCCTCTGGAGAAGGAAATGGCAACCCACTCCAGTATTCTTGCCTGGAGAATTCCATGGACAGAGGACCCCCTGGTGGCTACAGTCCATGGGGTCACTGAGAGCAGGACACGACTGAGCGACTTTCACACACAAGTGCTGTAAAAGGCATGGGGGAGTCAGAAATGAACTGTGACGGTTTTTAGAAGTAATCTCAGACCAATGAAGACAGATGTATAAGCTCATTTCCTTAGTGGAGACACACATATTGTATCCCACCTCTTGCCTTGGTTCTTATTTCTAATTATTTTACTTTGTTTCTAACATTCCCATTTAAGAAAAAAAAATCATGTGATTCAATTGTGTTTATATCAGAGAATAGGACTTCCCTGGTAGCTCAGCTGGTAAAGAATCTGCCTGTGATGCAGGAGATCCCAGTTTCATTCCTGGATAGGTAAGATCCCCTGAAGAAGGGATAGGCTATCCAGTCCAGTATTCTTGGGCTTCCCTGGTAGCTCAAATGGTAAAGAATCACCTGCAATACAGGAGACCTGGGTTTGATCCAGAGAATGGGCTCAGGGTGACTTATTCAGTCATTCAGACATTACTATCCTAGTGCTTAGTCAAAGATTAAAATTGACCAAGGCTGTCAAGACAAATATTACTACTCCAATAGGCAAGCTTCCAAAGATTCCTTTTCAGATGGGGTACTGTGCAGGCGAGGTGTGAGGACACCTGTTCCACCGTTACTGTTACTTATTCTATTAGAGCAAGCCCTATAATAGATGATGATGATGAGACTTTGAAAATAATATACAATTGAGTTTTTTTTACAGCTTAGCTACATTGTGGCTTGTATGTTAAACAGTGTTTGAAACAGGCTTTATACTTTTTAAAGTCAATTCTTGTTTCATAAGAGAAAGGAGAAGATAACATTCTTGAAATGCTTGTCCAGGCATATATGTTATGAAGGAATCTGAAGACCCAAGACAGAAGTCAACAAACTTCTGTAAATTCAGAGTCGGATAGTAAATATTTTTTCTTTGGCTTTCATCTTGACTGAGAGAGAGGATACTGTCTTTATCACAAATATTCAACTTTGCCATTGTTTCATGAAAGCAATCGCAGACAATATGGAAACATATAACTATACTGAGTTTCAATAAAACTTTATTAATGAATCCTGAAAATTTGAATTCCATATAATTTATATGTCATGCTTCATTATTCTTCTTTATATATTTTTAAAAACCAGATGAAAATGTATGATCCATTCTTAGCTCAAAAGTGGAATAAAAATTGGAAGCAGGCCAGACTTGGACGCAAGCTATAGTCTGCCAATTCTGAGCTAAGAAACAAAGTACCCAGTCTGAACCAGAATGAGATCCCCATCTTTTCAATTACAGATCAATACTCTCTCCACTATACCGAGCACCACTTCTATAGCTCCCTGAAGTAAGAGAGATGCTAACAGTGAGGCAAGAGCAAACCCAGGTAAACAGAGAGAGGAAAACGTATCAGATGTTTAGCCAGTAGGAACAAAGGGCAGAGGAAGAGAAGTCAGAACGTCTCTTGAGAGCTGTGATTCTGTAGGTAGCGTCGTCAGGGCACCAGCTGGAAAGGGGCATAAGGAGAGGCATGCTCACTCCTGGCTCTCCTACTCCTTCAAGACCTAACCCAAAAAGACTCACAGTTGGCTTTCTGGCCTCTTTGTGTGAGTTTAAAATCCAAGTGAGGTGGGTTTGCTCATCATTACAAGGTAATGTCTTTGTGAAGTTATTCCACTAGTTCTGTGATCACTAGGGTGTCATAGCATCTTTAATGGCCTTCATTCTTGGTTGGGAAATTGTATTTTATATACTCATTCACCCTCTACAAATCTGCCCATTTGGGGTTGTTGTGCCTGTGTATCTTTGCCCATCTGGTCTCCAGGAGGAATTGCATTTGGTATACTGCCAAATATGCTGAGACACTTCTCAGCATCTTTGAAATCTGGCATCATGCTGCTTCATTCCAGTGTTGTTATTGTTGTTAGTTCTGTAGTTTGTTTTTTGTGTTTATCTGAGAGTTCTATTGTCATGTTTACTGTATTGTAAAGCATCTCAATCATATGATGAGTGATCTATGAATCAATAAATGATGAATTTGAAGAAGACAAAGCAAAGAGCTTGTTTCCCAGTCTCAATGCCCCTTTAATTGGCTAGATAGATTGTCACAAGAGCTGAGAGAAGCTGGACAGGTTTTAATCTTATCTCTGAGTTCAGTTTAGTTTGAAACCAAGTAGGAAGCAGACAAGAAGCATGCCCTACTCCAACAGTACTAATTTCAGTAGGAACTGACATACTCAAGCATGATCAAACCGTAGAAATTCAGGAATCGGGGCCATACCCTGTCATTTCACTTCTGTGCCACCAACATTCCACTCATGCCACTACTCATCTCTGGAATCGCCTCTATAGTTCTGTGACCTCAAGCTCAGATTCCACCCAATTTTTTCTGTTTCCTTCTTACTGGAGAAATAGTTCACTCCCCTGTCCTCCAAAATCATCCTACATTTTAATGGAAATACGATTGTGGACGCAATATGCCAAAGCCAAGTAGTCACTCTTTCTGTGAGAAAGAAAATTCAGGTGGACACTAGGGAGTCACTTGGCCAAGCTGAGAAATGTGGACTGCTGGTGAATGAAACCACAAAATCACAAGGGTTCAGAAGCAGGTAATGACAACGTAGCAATGGGTCCAACTCAAGAGTTAGCGAGGTTGGAGCCATATTTCTAGAAGTTTTCTTCTTACTAGATAGAGCATAAAGGTTACATAGAGACTATACTCCTAGGAGAACTGAAATCATGAAAAATGAGGTTCAGAAAGGGGCTCCCAGGCAAATAGAATAGTAGTAATTATAATTACAATCATAACTGGGTAATGGTTTGAGGAATTGCATGTAATATTTTGAGGAACTCTACCATGCCTAACACTAAACTAGATGTTTTATGTTCATTAGCTCATGTAATATTCAAAACCATCTTATGAAATAGGTACTATTAGTATCCCAAATTTACACAGGAGAAAATTAACCCTTCCAGAGCTTGAATATCTATCCCAAAGTTAAATAGATGCTGTTGATGGCGACTACAACCCAAATGTTCCTATAAGCCAGGGAACCAGCAAGATGAATCAACACAGGAGGAGCCAAGGCAACTTGGATCTGTGGTTTATCTCTAATTCATCAGTTTATAGGTGAGGCCAGAGTAAATAAAACTTTTCAAAACAATATGGAAATACATCAGTCATGTGGTTTGTCCCAAAATCTTGAGTATCAGTCTTAACTCTAAACCTTATCAGTAAGAAAGGCTTGAAGCTTGCGATAGCCAGATGAGATTGGCTTAGAAATTACTACCAAATAGGATCCACATGTTTGTACAGCAGGAAATGTAGGAAAGTAAAGGTCAAGGGAGAAGACAAGAGTTTATAGATGAGATGGCTGAGGGAAGCTAAGTTCATGGGACTGTTTCCAGATTTCTAGTTTAGATGATTAGATAGATAGTATAGGCTTTGAAAAGGAAAGGAATATTGAATGGTTTTCCTGTGTGATGCTAAATAATACAATAACAAAAGATTGAATTTTTCTGCTAGAAAGTCATTGGTAAGCTTTACTTATATTCTTTTTGTAGCATGATAGTCAAGAAGGCAGAAATCAGGAGATTGAATGCAAAATGTAAGTGGAAATAATGAATAAAAAAGTGTTAGAAAGCAATATCAAGAGTCATTCTATCTACCCCATGCCACAGAAAAAGGCAACATTTTCTCATGGTGGACACTACTTGAAGTTTATATGAGAAGAGGACGACAGAGGATGAGATGGCTGGATGGCATCACCCACGCAATGGACATGAGTTTGGGTGGACTCCGGGAGTTGGTGATGGACAGGGAGGCCTGGCGTGCTACGGCTCATGGGGTCACAAAGAGTCAGACACAACTGAGCGACTGAACTGAACTGAACTGAGGTGCTGAAGTGTTTTTTAAAAATAAAATCTTTGACAGTTTGGGGCACTTCCGCGGCTCTAGCTGACTCATTGCCTTTTACTGGAGAAAAGACTCCAAGGTCTCAGTGGAGACTGGCTGAAGATCTTCCACTCAGAAGAATTTAAAAAGATGGTGGAGGTCACTGAGGTTTTGGATGGAGAACAGAGGCAGTGCTGTTCAGGTTTCCTGAGCCTCCCATGGCCAGTTTCTTCGCCGTCTGCCCCTGGTGTATCGCTGTGATGGGCAGAGAAGGGGTAGGTGCTGAGAGACAATTTGGGAGAGCCTGGCTTGGAATCTTGGCAGCATTATTCCCTGGGTGACCTTCCGCAAGGTCGCTTTACCTTGCCAAGCTTCAGGCCCTTCATGTGTAAAATAGGAGCGTCAAAGGACAAAGCCACCGGGGCCCTGGCTGCCGTCACCAAATTCTCCCCGAGGACCAGACACTTCATTCACGATGGTCTCCCAACAGATTTGCAAAGCGGGAGTCTTCATAGTTTATGAACGAAGGGCTTGAAAGACAAGAGGCATGATCAGTAAATACTGGTTCCCTGCTTCCTATAATACTTGCAACATTAAAGAGTCCACACTCATGGACATGAATACATGCACACATACATAAGGAGCACCGAAGCTAGCTTTAATGTCTCCGTGTGCACACAGTCTCCTCCAGGAAGCCTCTGAGAAGACCCGCCCCTGCAGGACTAACTGGAAGCCCCTGCAGTGAACTCCTAGTGCACCTAGCGACTTACACACAAAGCACACTTTGCTTCATTGTGTAGCTCATTTCTCATTTCCTTTTTTGTCTGCTTCATGAATATGATAATACTAAGTGTTTCACAGAGTTGCTAAGAGAATAGTGCTTGACCCTTAGGAAACACCATATAAATATCAGATCTTGTGATGATCGTCATTGTTATCATCATGATCACGGGGTGAATCTGAATTAGGGAAGAGGTTTCATTCACATTATCTAGAATAAGTATGAGCTTTTAATAAACATTGATTGACTTAATAGGCATATAAACAAATGTACTAATTATCAACTGATAAATACTATTCACATGAATTTCGAAGTTAATTTTTTAAATTATATTTATGTATTAATTTCTGGCGGTGCTGAGTCCTCGTTGCTCCGTGTGGGCTTTCTCTAGGAACGGGATTGGGGCTGCCCTCCCGCGTGGCGCCCGGGCTTCTCGCTTTGCTGACTTCCCCCGGGGAGCACAGGCTCTGGGCACGGGCCTCAGCTGCGGCTCACGGGCTCCGTAGCTGCGACTCGCAGGCGCGGTAGTTGCGGTGCAGACTTAGTTGCTCCGAGGCCTGCGGAGCCCTCTCGGACCAGTGGTCCCCTGCAGTGGCAGGTAGATTCTTATCCACTGCAGCATCAGGGAAGTCCTTGAAGTTGACTTTTTTTAGATTATTTTCTATTTTTCCAAACGGAAGATGAAACTATATACAAGACTAAACAGGGCTATATTCCTCACCACAAATAAAACCCCTAAGCTCCCCAAATATCTCCATAGAAATAAGGCTAAAGCAAAAGTAGCCATTAAAGCATTTAAATTTACACAGCTAGAACTTACCTCCTTGTATGAAAGTCCCAGTCACAGAGTACAACTTCCATGACACTTTAAATCAAAGGGCGAGTGGTTTTGTGACTATTTTGGTACATAAACCTTCTGGAGAACAACGTGGCCATGTTTATCAGCAACCTTAAAAAAAAGCAGTAATTTTTTTCTAAGAACATCCTAGGGTAATAATTAAGAACATAAACAAATGTTGGCTTTAAAGATATTTAACTACATGGATTATAATATTTATACAATAAACAATAGGAGATCAAATAAATCATTTAACATCTGTATAATAAAACACCAAGCAGTTATTGAAATTAATATTTTGTACCATGTTTACTATAAAGAAGGATGTTTATTCTATCAAAGGTTATAAAACAATATGTAGAGCATAATACCGTTTTTATTTTATTGAGAGCATAGAGATAACCAGAATAGGTGATGCGAGAATATGACGTAAGTCCCAAAGTTGGTAATCTCTCCCGAGTACTCACTGCCCTTATTTGATCCTATTCATCATCTGGTCCTGTCTTTTTCACTTTTCATATGCCACCTAAACCTACCATTCTCTACATCACTATTGTCATAATGCTATTTTAGAAACAACATCATTGTTCATGATTTTGTAGGAACACGACATAACTGATGTCCGTATCCCTTTGTTGCCCTTCTCAAGTCCAAAGTCAGCAGACAAGATAAAGAACAGTCTTTCTCAAATGCTGATCTAAATAAGCATAGCTTGTCTTCAGGGTAAAGTCTGTACTGCTTTATACCACATGAGGGATAGTTGCTCAGTCCTGTCCGACTCTGTGCAACCCCACGGACTGCAGCCCACCAGGCTCCTCTGTCCATGGGATTCTCCAGGCAAGAATACTGGAGTGGGCTGCCATGTCCTTCTCCGAGAATATCGCATGTGAACCCATTAAACCTACGACCCCTACCTACTCACCTCTGCATCTCGTCTCACGTGGTTGCTAGATCCTCGCACAATTTGAGTTCAAATCCAATTTAACTATTGCAGCTTTCCTAAGCCGGCCAAGTTCAGTTCTCTGTATCTTTACACATGTTGCTTTTTTCACCAAAAGCAAGCTTATCTCCTCATCTAGCTGCTGTTCATCTTTTACAAAGATAAAATCATTGCTGTTTAAAAGCAAACTGACTATAAACTCTTCTGTTAATGCAGGCATTTGTTTCAGTGATAAACTATATCTCCACATTCAGAAATGAAGAAAGGAGAGTGGAGGCTAAAATTCCAAGATGTCTGTGGGCTTTCCCATAAAGCTAAACAAGAGCCATAATAACTTGAGTGAGCAGTCCTTTATTTAACTCAGGACAGGCAAAGGAAGTTCTTTTTCAAAGGATATTGAGAATCAATTGTTTTATATGATATCAAAAGTCAATTTATATTTCAAGTATCAATGTATGGACACCAAGGGAAAAAACAGGGGGTTGGTGGGATGAATTGGGAGGTTGGGATTGGTATATATATATACACTCCTAGGTATAAAATAGATAACTGACAAGAACCTACGGAATAGCATGGGAAACTCTACTCAATGCTCTGGTGATGAAGAGAGATTCTAAGTACACACAGAGCTGACGCACTTTGCTGTACAGCAGAAAGTAACACGGCATGGTGGAACGGCTAAACTCCAATAAAAAAGAAGAGAAAAAGAGTCATAGAGCTGGCCAGGAGTTGAAGAAGCAAAAGAGTCGTGAGAGAAAAAAAATGGGGATGAGCCCTGTTGCAGAAGGCCAGAGCCTCTGGAGGAGGCTAGCCAGTGAGGACTTGTCCGAGCAAAGCGTCCACAGGAGGGATTTTTGTCACTCCAATGACATCCCCTCTGACAAACAAGTGTAGGTACTCCCATCCGCCAGCTTCTCTGGGCACTGGATGCCAACAGCTCACAGCTGCACCTTTCTCATGAAAAACGCCTGTTAACAACAGGAGCCCTCAGTTCAGAAAAGCCTGAGAGGCAGCCTGCAGTCATGACTAGCTAACGCAAAGGCATAAAAAGCCGCCCTTGGTCTCCAGCAAGGAGAACACTGGGGTGCTCTTTCATTCCAGAGCTCCCTCTAGGACCTGTGGTTTCCCTAGCTTCTCCCCTTTTCCTATCCTGCTTGCTCCATTCCCTTACAGACTTCATTGCAGCAGTCAGAATCCCTGTCTCGGGCTCTGTGCCGGGGGAACACAGCCCGGGAGAGGGACCTCGGATTTTCTAGACCAAGATTGTGTAATACTATATTTTAAAATATATTTTTTTCATAGACAAAAACTCTCCCAATACCCTTGTGCTGCCCACGTGTATCCATCAAAACACACCCTGAAAAAACATCTTCTTTAAGTTTGCAGAGGAAACCGGAGGTAAATGGCTGAGATCCACATGAGGCTGGTACAAAGCAGAAGGAAGAAAATAGCTACAATGAGGTAATTCACTAGAAGCTCAGCATCAATCAAAACAGTGAGAACAGAGATGTCTGGGAATTCACAGAAGCAACTGGGAGGAGACAAGTCTTCCCACAGAAAATGGGAATTGTAGCAGAAGCAAACTGACGCTCCACCCGTAACCTCTGGGCATTCTTCAGTTTCCCTCCGGCTGGATCCCGGCTTGCTGACAGCACGTCCCTGAGGGTCTTCTCCAGAACTACAGAAGAAATACCAATTTAGTCAACATACTCTTCACTGCTTTTTCTCCCATTCTGGTCTCATTCCCCCCCCCCCCCCCTCTCTTGTTTTTCCTGGAATTATCTCCCAAATAAATTACCTACACCCAAGAAGTTTGGTGTCAGAATCAGCTTTTGGAGCAACTGAAACTTAGGAAGAAATCCCAGGTTAATTTTATTTAAATGTGCATTTCCCTGAAAAATTATTTCAAGTATCACTTTTCTGGAGATCATTTCTCTGGCCTGCTTCCTCCTCAACTTGTAATTCTTTATCACGCCATGAATAACTCTTCATACGTTGCAATAACCTCTGTGTGTGTGTGTGTTTCTATAAGAACTGAGCTCCTTAAAGTTAGAAAAGTGTTTTATATCCCTCTGTACCCCTAGGGCCAAGAAAAGTGCCATTAATTTTCATAAATGTATCAGAATTATTTCTGCTGTTGAAAACATCAGCTCAGCTCAGTCGATCAGTCATGTCCGACTCTTTGTGACCCCATGGACTGCAGCAGGCCAGGCCTCCCTGTACATCACCAACTCGCAGAGCTTACTCAAAGTCATGTTCATCACATCAGCAATGCCATCCAACCATCTCACCCTCTATCGTCTCCATCTCCTGCCACCTTCAATCTTTCCCAGCATTAGGATCTTTACAAATGACTCAGTTCTTTGCATCAGGTGGCCAAAGTATTGGAGTTTCAGCTTCATCATCAGTCCTTCCAATGAATATTCAGGACTGATCTCCATTAGGATGAACTGCTTGGATCTCCTTGCAGTCTAAGGGACTCAAGAGTCATCTCCAACACCACAGTTCAAAAGCATCAAGTCTTTGCCACTCAGCTTTCTTTATGGTCCAACTCTCACATCCATACAGGACTACTGGAAAAACCATAGCCTTAACTAGACGGACCTTTGTTGGTAAAGTAATGCCTCTGATAACAACATAAGCCCCCATGCAAAAAAAGAAGGAGAAGAAGATTTATTGTATCAAATACTTAAGGAGTCCAGAGATACATATCCAGGTTTGTCTTTCATTCAAGGCTACAAATGACTCAAGCAGTGACAACAAAATCAATTTCTTCATCTCTGTTTCTCTGGATATGCTACCTTGAAGTCAGTTCCATTTTCCATATGTTTGCAAAATCACTGTAGCAACAATAGTCACTAATCCTCTGAGGTTTATTTCCAATACAAAAAACAGAGTCTATCCCAGCAGATGCAGAAAGCATAATTGCATTTAACTGAGTATTACAAGACCATCCCTGACCAACCACTGCCACCGTAAGAATGCTAGGTACTAATTGGCTGAAGTCTGGGCCATTTGATTTGTTTCTGAAGCTGGAGAAAGAGTCCCAACTTGAAGCAAAAAGCTGAAACAGGAAACTTGTGATTTCCTGGAAAAAAAAAAAAGTCAGCGTTATTAGTAAGAGAGAGAAAAATGTATGCTAGAAAGCAAGTAATTGATGTTTCACTACAATGAATAAATAATGATGAATGGCAGTACACTTAAATACCACATAATCTCACTGTGATTTTTGCAAGTAAATACTATACTTGCATTTATATTTGTATCATTTTACACCAAAATATGTTTTTAAAAAAGAGACTGAAAGTATCATTTTTGTCTGAAAAGTTTTCGTGTTTTGATTGATTAGGGCTTTGTTTCCTCAGTCAGACCCAATATTTTTGCTTCAGGGGATAAGAATATTTGTTTTAATAAAAACTTGCTTAATACTTGGACACATAACAGAGTATTTAAATTTAGTTTTAGGACAAGACTATATGCAACCTCCAGGGAATGGATTTGCCCCATTAGCTAGAGTTCTCACTGACTTCAAATATTGAGAGAGTTGATATTCTGAGAGTGAATGTTATGAGGCCCTGAAAGAACCAGGCCCAGTTTAATATCTATGTAATGAACACAGGAGACACATGAAAAAGTGTCTGGAGAAATCCAAATTATTCTGTGCTGCCTCTTTCACCAACTAGAGCATTAAAAAAATAGCATTGTGTTTAAAGTGGAAAATAAAACTTCACTTTATAATATTCAGTTTTCAGTTTTTGAAGTTAAGTGAAAAATTTTTATTGAATTAAACAGTGTTTAACTACACCCTAATTTCATGAAGAATATGAAGAATTTTCTTCATATTGGTGTGAAGAAAATGACAACAACAAAGCACGGATGTATGGCAAAAGCCGTCACAATACTGTAATTATCCTCCAATTAAAATAAATAATTTTTTTAAAAAGCATTGATGATAATGTACACTGAATTTTTTAAAGAAAGCCTTACAAAAGAATTCTAAGACATAATGAAACACCTTTAAATAAAAAAATACCTAGTGTACTTTAAGATATGTATTATATCTTTCATATTTTTTCCTATCAGAAATGCATCCTAAAATAACCAAAAATGAGGATAATGAAAGAGTACTTGGACTTCTTTCATAAATTTTACTCACCTCTCCTTTCTCTTCACCCTGCAAATGCTGCAGGCCGTCCTACAAATTCCTGGAGTGCAAAGCTGAGTCTGGTACTTTTTGATTCCATATGCTTTTTTGCACTAAAAATCAACACGGGTAGGGTTTATCATCTCCTGCATAAATCAGTGGTGTGAGTTGGCATTATGACTAGGGAGTAGTCCGGCTGTCTTGAAAAATTAAGAAAAGGAAAATTTTTTTTCCTATCTCTCAACCTGGAAAGAGAAGACACAAGTTCCAACTAAATGGAAACAGTCTCTTAAACTAACAGTAGCGAAGTATCTGTGGCTTCACTGGAGAGGAAAAGGAGAGCATTTTCATTTAAGTGATGGCCAACTAGAGGGATCATATGATGGTATTTTCCATTCCTTGTCATGGATATTGCCGAATTTTAAACCCATAGTTCTTGACCACTGAGCAGAGTAGGGTACCTGAACTGAAGGAGGAATCTTCAAAAGACACTATCCTCTATCCCTGGCATAAAGCCCAGGTAGACGCAAATAAAATTTAGGCAACCCCTCACTTGAAAAGTCAAATACACCTGGCACTGTGAAAGCAGCATTTGGACATAGAGTAGGGGAGACCTCTCAATGAGAAGAAGGCAAAGTTACTGAAACATAAATAAACACTTAACTAGTAGATTGTTAAATATAATTGTAAGAAAAGATATTCCCATTTTAAATATTTTAGTTATGGATCAGAGAACCTAGCTTTGAAAGTTGTTGTTGTTATTTGGTGACTCTTTGGCGACCCCACAAACTATAGCCCGCCAGGTTCCTCTGTCCATGGGATTCTCCAGGCAAGAAGACTGGAGTGGGTTGCCATTTCCTTCTTTAGGATGCTTGGATGGCTGTGTGTGCCAGGTTGCTTCAGTCTTGTCCAGCTCTTTGCGACCCCATGGACTGTTCATGGGATTCTCTAGGCAAGCCAACTGTGTGGGTTACCATTCCCTTCTTCAGGGGTTCTTCCCAACCCAGGAATCAAACCCAGGTCTCCCACACTGCAAGCAGATTCTTTACCATCTGAGCTACCAGGGAAGCCCAAAAACAAACATAGAAAACAAGAAACCTAAATATATTTGACATGCAAATTTAGTTAGTTACACTGAACATTCTATTTAGAATAAAGAATGCAAAAAAGGATGGTCTGCTTTTAAAGTCTTCCTTTGAAGCTTTACATGGCAGCCCAACATCACACACACACACACAATACAATAATACTGCAGCAGGTCAATGAGAAAGGCCAATACATTTTATACAGAAATTCATGTCTTGTGTTGCCACAAGTCCCATAATTTTGAAAATTAATGTTTTATTCCTAGAACAAGGAACCAACATTCCGACGCCAGGAAAGTAAGAACAACGCGTGCAGATCTGAAACATGAGCCTAAACGAAGCCTGAAATTCTCAGCTGGGAGCAGAGTTAGTCATGGGTCAGGAAGTGTGGTTTAAGCCACAAAAGGAAAAGGATGGGGAAAAATAGGAAAACCAACAACAACAACAAAACCCTTCCTTCAACCCTAAAGGCAGTAAACAGGACGATGATTAAAAGGATAATAAATTACATGCCACGCTCGTCTGGAGAGTGGCAGATGATGTGGTGGTAAAAGTTACTAAAGGTACCTGCAGGACAGCCGCAGTGCAAGTCACTGAGCAACACAAGAAATGTTTCACCTGGCCCAGCCTCCAGGCTCCCTCCAGAGGACCTTGTCTCTCAGCCTACAGTCAGTGGGCCTTGCTCACGCAGTGCACACTGGACACCCGACCCTCCGGACCGTCCGTCTTCCCTTTGGCTCAGGGAGCTGGACTCGGCCTTGAGATGCACATGCAGAAACTTACAGGAGCCCCAGCAGGACAGGCAACCGATTTGCATTGTGACACTCGTATTTGTGATGCTCGTATCCGTGACACTCGTGACGGCTGCATTTACATGCTGCACGAGGCTACGGTCCACCAGCACGAGGCCCAGCCTCCCTGAAGGCAACAATGGACATCGTACAAACCACACAGAGCCCAGCCTTCAAACTCCGTCATCTCTGAGGTCAGGAAGAGTCCTGAGAGAGGTCGCCCAGACCTCATGCTTGATGGCCAGCATACACGACTGCTGTGCCGTCTGCCCAAGTGTAGGTAAGATTTTCAATCTCTGCAGGACTAGTTTCACAAACCATTTTTCTCCTACCTTTCAAACTGTCAGGGATCCTCCAAAGCAAAGTGATAGGCTGATGTTCTGCTGCTAAATGAACCACGTTTGCAGCTCTATTTTAGTTTCAACGAACTTGCAGGGAAGGCCACGCTGGCTCATGGGCGCTGGCAGTCACACCCATGACCCGGTGCGGTTGACTGACCCTGACATGCAAGGACTCACCGAATGGAGCGAGTCCACATCAGGAGCACACCATGGTCAAGAACGTAGAGCACCATGAAAGGGGTAGGGAACTTCAGCTGTTGATTGTCTAGACAAGTCTCTGAGGCAGAAGGCTGACAGGGCAAAGCCTTCTGACCATAACCTTACACCAGTGATAACAGCAATAAAAAGAAAGATATCCCAGAGAACTTGTTAAAAGGCAACAGAGACACTCTTAAAGTCACATTTCTAATATAAAAGTTCTATGTTCTTCCAGGAACTTACCAAATAGTCATAAACCATTGACATACTATTGCCTTTTAAATCCATGTACTGGAATCCAGGTTACTAATTTGTACAAATAATGGACCATATGCGCCATCCAAAATATACCTGCCTTACCCAGTGTGGACCAAGAACCTGGGCTTTGCTTTTAAAAAGTATTTATAACAAAAAATGTAAATGAAAAATGTACAAAGCTTAGAATGAAAGGCAGACTTTTACCCAGATTTCCAATTGTTTTGTAAATTCTAACGTGGGTCATTAACTGTTCACAAGGGATTCACGCTTGAATTTAGTTTTAAGCCTCCAGACTGAAATGACGCTCTGGACTTCTGAATTTTAAAACAAGCTGAATGTCCCCATGTGCTTCCTATGCCCAAATTTAATTTTAAATGAACAGCAGTAATGCACTAAATATAAATGACTTGGGTCAAACACTTCTGTTAAACTGGAGAAAATTATTTAACACCCTTCCCAACCACAAAGAAAAGATTGCCAATGAAGTGTGTGTGTATACATGTATATAATATGTGTATATATACACACACTAATATAGATAGGTAGGTAGATATACATACATATATATATATCAAATAAAAGGCAGTAATGAAAGAGTTAACATCTAGGCTGATCCCCCACCACCTCCCAGCAGGCCAGAGGTCCCCAAGGCCAGGAGGAGACAAATGGCAAACAGCAGACATTTTTTTTTCTACATTCCTTTGCTCCTGCTTTAGCCACTGTGGGAGGCTCCTTTAATTCTGTGTTGCTATGACAACAGTGGGTTCTGCCTGAAAGTAACTTTTTTCCAACCTTGAGCTGCTAATTGCCCAACCAAACAATATATCTTACTCAGGGAAATGTTTTTCTTAAGGTATGTTAATGAAACTAGGTATCTTGTTTGGAGGTCTGTTTTCCTTCAAGGCTTAGACAACACATCTCTCCCAGAGACCTCTCCACCAGAGATGACTCCCCTTGTGCAGATATGTATGTTGTGGGGTGCAGCTCTCTCAGCCTGGAGGTGTCTCTTTCATCTATAATCAACAGCTTGCTAACGAGTGTAAGATGCCTTGCTAAAAGCTGACAGAGGGGTACTCTGCTGCCCCCTTCTGATGTCTGTGTCGGAAGCTTTCTCTATCTTTTTCATACTTGAATAAAACTGCTACACAGAAGCCCCAAGCGGTCAAGCCAGGTCGCTGGCCCCAAATCGAAATCCTCTCCTCTGGAAGCCAAGAATCCCTGCCCCCAGCAACGTTCATAGCTCATAGTCACAAACTTTTAATAACAAAAATACAAAAACATGCTTGCATTATGGCAGCAGAATAAGTGTTAAGAATGAAGGGGAAAGTGGGAAAAATCTACTACAGTTTTAAACGACTATGATGCTAGCTTAACCAGTGTGTGAGTTGCTCGGTTGTGTCTGACTTTTTGCAATGCGTGGACTCTGACCCACCAGGCTCCCCGTCCATGGAATTCTCCAGCAAGAATACAGAAGTCAGTAGCCATTCCCTTCTGCAGAGGACCTTCCCAACCCAGGGATCGAACCCTTGTCTCCTTCAGTGCAGGCAGATTCTTTACTGTCTGAGCCACCAGGGCTTTTACCAGACTTGCCTGCAACTCCCTTCCAGACAGACTTCTTTTAAGAGGAAGGAGTTCCTTACACAAAATGCATTGTGTTCACATAAATCTGTACTATTCGGAACAAAACCAGCTCTGATGGCAGAGATTTGTGTTCTTAGGGACATTTAAGTTTTCATCAAACTGGAAAGCAATCAAGTCTTTATGTCTACAAATTATACGTTTAAGAGTTCCACAAATCTGGTAAAGTTTGTGACATCAGGATGTTTTCACCAAATCGTAGGCATAAATATGGAAGTCATCAGATGATGATGAACTAGACAGACGGTGTGGCTCCTGCTTGGTGAATGACCATGCCAGTCCTTTCAGAGACATCTTCTTTGGCCTCTTCCACTTGTTTGCCTAACGGGCTGTCTACAACTTCTCCCAGTTCCCTTTCTGCTGGAGGTAAATCATTAGAATCGGACATAATGTGAAGGTTGCCTTCTTTATTACCGTCTAAGAGCTGGTACACGCACAAGACAGGGTTTTTTCCTAGATGATGGAAAGCCATGTGCTCATTAAAGGGGTGTGTGCCAAGGCCATTCCCCTCCGCTCATTTTAGAACCATTCTCAGCCTCAAACATCTGCTCCCCTGCATTGCCAATCATGTCGGCTAGGAGTGCATCACTGCTTTGAAATGTTACAATTGTCCTCCCTACCAGGGAGGACTTCAAGTGCAGAGACTCATCTTTCTTAAGCTCTAGTACCTCAGCTCAGCTCAGTTTAGTCACTCAGTCGTGTCCAACTCTTTGCAACCCCATGAACCGCAGCATGCCAGGCCTCCCTGTCCATCACCAACTCCCAGAGACTACCCAAACTCATGTCCATCTAGTCAGTGATACCATCCAGCCATCTCATCCTCTGTCATCCCCTTCTCCTCCTGCCTTAACTAGACGAACCTTTGTTGGCAAAGTAATGTCTCTGTTTTTCAATATGCTATCCAGGTTGGCCATAATGTTCCTTCCAAGGAGTAGGCATCTTTTGATTTCATGGCTGCAATCACCATCTGCAGTGATTCTGGAGCCCCCCAAAAAATAAAGTCTGACACTTTATCCACTGTTTCCCCATCTATTTTCCATGAAGTGATGAGACCAAATGCCATGATCTTAGTTTTCTGAATGTTGAGCCTTAAGCCAACTTTTTCACTCTCCTCTTTCACTTTCAGCAACAGGCTTTTTAGTGCCTCTTCACTTTCTGCCATAAGGATGGTGTCATCTGCGTATCTGAGGTTATTGATATTTCTCCCAGAAATCTTGATTCTAGCTTGTGCTTCTTCCAGCCCAGCATTTCTCATGATGTACTCTGCATATAAGTTAAATAAGCAGGGTGGCAATATACAACCTTGAAGTACTCCTTTTCCTATTTGGAACCAGTCTGTTGTTCCATGTCCAGTTCTAACTGTTGCTTCCTGACCTGCATACACGTTTCTCAAGAGACAGGTCAGGTGGCCTGGTATTCCCTTCTCTTTCAGAATTTTCCACAGTTTATTGTGATCCACACAGTCAAAGGCTTTGGCATAGTCAATAAAGCAGAAATAGATGTTTTCCTGGAACTCTCTTGGTTTTTCAGTGATCCAGCGGATGTTGGCAATTTGATCTCTGGTTCCTCGGCCTTTTCTAAAACCAGCTTGAACATCTGGAAGTTCATGGTTCACGTATTGTTGAAGCCTGGCTTGGAGAATTTTGAGCAGTACTTTACTAGCATGTGAAATGAGTGCAATTGTGTGGTAGCTCGAGCATTCTTTGGCATTGCCTTTCTTTGGGATTGGAATGAAAACTGACCTTTTCCAGTCCTGTGGCCACTGCTGAGTTTTCCAAATTTGCTGGCATATTGAGTGCAGCACTTTCACAGCATCATCTTTTAGGATTTGAAATAGCTCAACTGGAATTCCATCACCTCCACTAGCTTTGTTTGTAGTGAGGCTTTCTAAGGCCCACTTGACTTCACCTTCCAGGATGTCTGGCTCTAGCTGCGTGTGAGTGAACGCATCATTATGATTATCTGAGTCGTGAAGATCTTCTTTATAAAGTTCCTCTGTGTATTCTTGCCACATGTTCTTAATATCTTCTGCTTCTGTTAGGTCCATACCATTTCTGTCCTTTATCAAGTCCATCTTGGCATGAAATGTTCCCTTGGTATCTCTAATTTTCTTGAAGAGATCTCTAGTCATTCCCATTCTGTTGTTTTCCTCTATTTCTTTGTATTGATCGCTAAGGAAGGCTTTCTTATCTCTCCTTGCTATTCTTTGGAATTCTGCATTCAGATGGAATGGAATATCTTTCCTTTTCTCCTTTTCTTTTTGCTTTTCTTCTTTTCATAGCTATTTGTAAGACCTCTTCAGACAGCCATTTTTGGTTTTTGCATTTCTTTTTCTTGGGGATAGTCTTAATCCCTGTCTCCTATATAATGTCACAAACCTCCGTCCATAGTTCATCAGGCACTCTGTCTATCAGATCTAGTCCCTTAAATCTATTTCTCATTTCCACTGTATTTAGGTCATACCTGAATGGTCTAGTGATTTTTCCCTACTTTATTCAATTTCAATCTGAATTTGGTAATAAGAAGTTCATGATCTGAGCCACAGTCAGCTCCTGGTCTTCTTTTTGCTGACTATATAGAGCTTCTCCATCTATGGCTGCAAAGAATATAATCAGTCTGATTTCAGTGTTGACCATCTGGTGATGTCCATGTGTAGAGTCTTCTCTTGTGTTGTTGGAAGAGGGTGTTTTCTATGACCAGTGCATTCTTTTGGCAAAATTCTATTAGCCTTTGCCCTGCTTCATTCTGTACTCCAAGGCCAAATTTGGCTGTTACTCCAGGTGTTACCTGACTTCTTACTTTTGCATTCCAGTTTCTTGTAATGAAAAGGACATCTTTTTTGGGTGTTAGTTCTAAAAGATCTTGTAGGTCTTCATAGAACCATTCAGCTTCAGCTTCTTCAGCATTACTGGTTGGGGCATAGGCTTGGATTACCGTGATATTGAATGGTTTGCCTTGGAAATGAACAGAGATCATTCTGTCGTTTTTGAGATTACATACAAGTACTGCATTTTGGACTCTTTGCTGACCATGGCGACTACTCCATTTCTTCTAAAGGAATCGTGCCCACAGTAGTAGATATAAGGGTCATCTGAGTTAAATTCACCCATTCCAGCCCATCTTAGTTCACTGATTCCTAGCATGTCGACATTCACTCTTGACATCTCCTGTTTGACCACTTCCAATTTGCCTTGATTCATGGACCTAACATTCCAGGTTCCTATGCAATATTGTTCTTTACAACATCGTGCCTTGGTTCTATCACCAGTCACATCCACAGCTGGGCATCAATTTTGCTTTGGCTCCATCCCTTCATTCTTTCTGGAATTATTTCTCCACTGATATCCAGTAGCATATTGGGTTAGGTCAGGGTTAGGGGTTAGGGTTAGGCAGTTGGGGGGACCTACCCCAGGCCGGAGGTCAGGGGCAGCGGCTGCACTTTGCTGGAGCAGCTGTGAAGAGAGGCCCTGTGTCCAAAGTAAGAGAAACCCAGAAGCGCAGCAAAGAGGAGCTACTTCACACCCAAGGTCAGGGGCGGAGGCTGAGAAGAGCTACCCCACGCCCGACGAGTGGCAGCTGCGTGGGCGCAGGAGGGCCGAAGGAGCTACCTCACGATCAAGGTCAGGAGGGACAGCCGTGAGGAGATACCCGGCGTCCAAGGTAAGGAGCAGCGGCTGCACTTTGCTGGAGCCACCGGGAGGGGTATCCCACGTCCGAGGTAGGAGAAACCCAAGCAAGAGGGTAAGTGTTGTGAAAGGGCATCAGAGGGCAGACATACTAGAACCACACTAGCCAATCTGATCGCACAGACCACAGCCTTGTCTAACTCAGTGAAACTAAGCCATGACATATGGGGCCACCCAAGACGGAAGGTCACGGTGGAGAGGTCGGACAGAATGTGGTCCAGTGGAGAAGGGAATGGCAAACCACTGCAGTATTCTTGCCTTGGGAACCCCATGAGCAGTGTATACATATATATGTGTATATATATATGGCCTTCCTTTTCTGGACTCAGTGATGATCATTCTGAATATACTAATATATGTGTGTGTGTGTATTGGTTAAGGAAATGGTGACCCACTCCAGTATACTTGCCTGGAGAATTCCATGGACAGAGGAGCGTGGCAGTTTACCGACCGTGGGGTCGCAGAGTTGGACACGACTGAGCGACTAACCACACACACACACACACACACACACACATATATATACAGACACACACACACACACATATATACAGACACACACACATGCTCCATATGTGTGTCAACATGAAAAGAACCTGCCGTGTAAGAGCTGTGAGATGGGTCTTCCTGGGAACTGTAGCCTGACAGACAGCCTCTCAGGTAGCTCTGAAAAGCTGGAGCGATAGGAGGGGAACCACTATATGTAGTATAGTCAAGATCTCACTGAAATGTTACCGCTAGTCACAAGGATCAGGTATCTCATTTAATAACTGCAGTGCTTTGCTAAGTATGAGAAGATGCAAAACTTTGGGTACATAAAAATTCCCCCTACAAATATTTAACCGAGGACCTGCTCTGTTAGTTTTCCTTTGACCTGAATTCTTTTCTAAGGTACGTGGTAGGTCAGTGACTACAACAACTAATTTGTAGAACAGGACGGTGGAAAACATTCTCTGTTTTACATATGAAAACATTACTCTTTAAAGATAAGTGGTCATAACAACAATGAACAGACAACCCTTTTCAAACACAAATCACTGATCTAAACTAAGTGAACTACCAGGGCAATTTGGAAGCAATTTATTAGCAATGCAAATGTCAAGCTACTTCTGCATTTCCCAAAAGCAAGATAAACAAAATAAATGTACCATCAAGTAGCACAGGTGAGACACTCAAGCTTCAAGAACTCTGCTTTGATTACTTTAAAAACCAGAGAAAGGCAGCATAACAAGTTTCCACTTGATCGGACTATGTTTATTCATCCTGATGCAAGTCAGAGGAAGCAGGCTGATAGTTTTGAATTGCTATAAAAGGTTGTATGCACTTGCCAGATTTACACATTTAGGCCGTAAAAGCAAAAAGAATCTTACAGAGGCATTTTCTTAATTAAGCAATTTAGGTATAAAATCAGGGAGAAAGAAAAATATATATGTTACAGCGCATGCCCCAAATGACCTCACTATTGTTTTTTCATCCATAGGTTTCCTTTTCAGCTCCCCACGCTAGTTCAAAGATTTCTGCCTCAAGTAAAACATCTCCTGAACACCTCCACCCATCACTTCCACTAACTAAAGACTTCCACCAACTTATACATACTTCTGCCGGAATAATAATTCATTTCATAATCATTAATCTATGTCCCCTTGTTCTGTGTTGTTTTCAAAGGCAAAGCTCAGATCCTTTCATAGAAAGATTTTAACCATGTATGATCACAACCAAAATCAAGAAGAGAAAAGAGGGAACCCCAATTCTTTAAAGTTTAGGAAATTTTTATTGAGCTCATTTATATTATCTTATAGATCTGATAATATAATGTTATATTACTGTGTTAAAGAATAATTTTATGAAAGGTCTATTACCAAAATTCTCATAAAGATACAAAATGATCACACGTTAAATATTTTATTTAGTTAATTATTAATGAGGAAATTAGGTATATGTTACCACTGGTTCAAAAGAAAAGTCAAACAAGTACAAATTTATATGGAGTAAACGTTCCTTAGTAAAGAAATGTAGAAAAGAATTTACAAATTGATTATAAAAATTGACTCCCCTCCTATCCTGGGAGGAAACGGGAAGAGTCAACTGAACCTCCACCAAACAGAATGCATTTCCATGTCTAACAACAAGAATTATTTTGCATTGCTATCAGTTAGCTGCAATTTTCAGAGTCGTAATGTAGCTCAAAAGCAATGAAACACTAAGTTGCTAAACCCAGAAAACTCAGGAGTTGTACTCTAAACAAGGGAAAATTTCCATTGGAGATAGTGATCATTTTAGTTTATTGCAAACTGGCTTACAATTATCAGCATCCTTTTAAAGATGGAGTGAAGGTTCCCTGTTGTGTGACTAAAGATTAACCTGTCATCAAAACTTGGTTTCCTCAGTTTGTAAGAAAATATTCCTGACCTCCCTCACAACACATTCAGTTATATCATTATCTATTCTTTATTAATACAAAAATGACTACAAAATCCAGCATCTGTTGAGGTACACACTACTCTGGATAATAGAAATAGGGTACAAAGATATAGTGCACAGCACAGAGCACACAGCCAACATTTTATAGCAACTATAAACAGAGTATAGGGGGGCGAAACTAAGATGGCGGAGGAATAGGACGGGGAGAACACTCTCTCCCCAATAAATATACCAAAAGAACTTTTAAAGGCCGAGCAAACTCCAAAAAACAGGAACTGAATGCTGGCAGAGGACATCGGGCATCTGGAGAGGCGACCCAGTGCCGACGTGAGGAGGTAGGACAAAAGAAAGAAAAGAAAAAAAAAGTAGAGGGAGAGACAAAGAGCTGGGGACGGGTTCCGTCCCGGGGGGGGCGTAAAAAAAAAGGGGAAAAAAAAAAAAAAAAAGAGGAGAAAGGTTTCTGAATACCAGGGAGCATCCTCTCTGGCAGATCTGCGGTGGATCTTGGAGAGCAATATAGCTGAGAGCAGAAGCAGATTAATAGCTAAGCCCTGCAAGGTTCGTCTCTAGCTACAAGCACAGCCGAGAGCAGCAGCACAGCCGAAGCAGACTGCTCCTGCTCAGGGAGGGGCGGGCCGCGGGCTCAGGGAACGGAGCAGCCTGAGGGACCCAACCTTCCAGGAAAAGCTCCCTCTCCCCCCCAGGTCCGTGCACAAAACAAAGGGCGGTGAGGAGTCAACAGAGAGGCTGGGCAGCTGCGGGCTGCGGACCGGCCCAACCCCCGCCTGAGAGCAGTGGGCATAACCCAGCCCCGGGGAGGCTAACCAAGACTTCTGGGGATTCTGGACAGATCGGTGCTGTATACACCTTAGAAGGAGTGCTCAGCTGCACGCCGAGAAAACAGAGCGGCCGGGCCGGG
>ML661888.1:4594525-4671128 GCA_007570785.1 Antilocapra americana | reverse complement strand
AACGCATATATATGGAATTTAGAAAGACGGTAACGAGAACCCAACATGCGAGACAGCAAAAGGAACGCAGATGTATAGAATAGACTCGTGGACTTTGTGGATGAGGGTAAGGGTGGGATGATATGGGAGAAGGGCATTGAAGCATGTTAATTGTCATGTGTCTAATCAATCGCCAGCCCAGGATTGATGCTCGGGACTGGTGCAGCGAGATTTCCCGGGGGGGAGGGAGGAGGGATGGGGGACCCGGAGGGGAAGCATATGTAAACCCATGGTGATATCATGACAATGTATGGCAAAAACAATAATAAAAAATAAATTAATTTAAAAAAAAAAAAACACTGGGAAAAAAAAAAAGAAATTACTCAAAAAAAAAATAAATAAACAGAGTATAATCTATAAAAGTTTTGAATCACTATGTTGTCCACCTGAAACATATTGTAAATCATCTATATATTTAATGCTGGGTACTGCTATAATCTTATACTGGATTACAAAAGCAAAATACAGCTATAGAAATTTTTAATCTATTTATTCATTTATTTAGAAATTAATGACAATTTTTTTTTTTTGGCCAGACTGTGTGATGAGTGTGTTACCTACAGAATTTCTTTAATCCTCATGTCAAGTTGATGAAGAATTCTATTACTCTTATTTTTAGAAGAGGAAACTGAACATTAGTAAAGGTTTTAAATCACAGAGGTAGCATGTGATACCACTGAATTCTAAGCAGATAGCTCTGGATCTGTGCTGTCCCATATGGTAGCCAATCACTATGTGGTTATTGAGACTTAAAAATGTGGCCAGTTAAACCGCAATGTGTTACAGGTCTGCTGACTAAATATTGCACAGCCTAAAAGTCGAAAATTACGTTTACCCAGCAGACATCCTGAGGACTTCAAGACCAGGACACAGCATCTCAGATCACTCTGAGAGACTGTTCTGAAGAGGCAAACGAAGGAGTAAGGATATATAGGAGTTTTTCAACAAAGACTAGGTAGTTAGACCGTCAGAGGATTACTGTTAATTAAAGAAAATCAATACCTCAAGAAGAGAAGAAAATGGAAACAGTAACAGACTTTATTTTCTTGGGCTCCAAAATCACTATGGAACGTGACTGCAGCCATGAAATTAAAAGACACTTGCTCCTTGAAATGGAGACCAAAAGAAAGCAGGAGAAGCAACATTCATATCAGACAAAACAGACTTTAAAATGGAGACCATTACAAGAGACAAAAATGGACACTACATAATCAGGGGATCAAGCCAAGAAGATATAACAATTATAAATAGACACGCACCCAACATAGGAGTATCTCAATAGATAAGGCAAATCCTAATGACTATTAAAGGGGAAATTGACAGTAACACAACAATAGTGGGACACTTAATACCCACTCACACCATGGACAGATCATCCAGATAGAAAATTAACAAGAAGACAGAACTTTAAATGATACATTGGACCAGTTAGACCTAATAGATATCTACAAAGCATTTCACCCAAAAACAATGGATTTCACCTTTTTCTCAAGGGCACATGGAACATTCTCCAGGATAGATCATATCCTGGGCCAGAAATCTAATCTTAGTAAATTTTTTAAAAATTGAAATCACTTCAGCCACCTTTTCTGATCATAATGCTGTAAGATTAGATATCAACAACAGGAAAAAAAAAACTATAAAAAACACAAACTTATGGAAGCTAAACAACATGCTTCTGAATAATCAACAGATCACTGAAGAAATCAAAAAGGAAATCAAAATATGCATAGAATGTGCAAATGATATTGAAAACACGACAATCCAAAATCTATGGGATTCAGTAAAAACAGTGCCAAGAGGGAAATTCATAGCAACACAGGCCTATCTCAAGAATCAAGAGAAACATCAAATAAACAACCTAACCTATACCTAAGCAACTAGAAAAAGAAGAACAAAAAACCCCCAAAGTAGTAGAAGGAAATAAATCAGAGCAGAAATAAAGGACAATGAAATGAAGTAGACTATAGCAAAGATTAATACAACTAAAAGCTGGTTCATTGAGATGATAAACAAAATAGACAAACCATTAGCCAGGCTCATCAAGAAAAAAAGGGAGAAAACTCAAATCAATAAAATTAGAAATGAGTATGGGGAAGAAGACACATGTATCCCATTCACCAGACAGCTTCGGAGGTGAATTCTACCAAAAATTTAGAGAAGAGATAGCTTCTATCCCTCTCAAACTCTTCCAGAAAATTGCAGAGGAAGGAAAGCTCCCAAATTCATTCTATGAGCCCATCATCACCCTGATACCAAAATCAGACAAAGATGCCACAAAAAAAGAAAACTACAGGCCAATATCACTGATGAACATAGATGCAAAAATCCTCCACAAAAATCTAGCAAACAGAATCCAACAGCATAATAAAAAGATCATACATCATGATCAAGTGGGCTTTATTCCAGGGATGTAAGCATTCTTCAATATTCTCAAATCAATCAATGTGGTATACCATATTAACAAATGGAAGGATAAAAACCATACGATCATTTAAATACATGCAGAAAAAGCCTTTGAGAAAATTCAACACCCATTTATGATAAAACCTCTCCAGAAAGTAGGCATAGAAGGAACATACATCAACATACTAAAAGCCAGATAGGACAAACCCACAGCAAACATTATCCTCAATGGTGAGAAATTGAAAACATTTCCTCTAAAATATGCTGGACAAGACTTCTGAGAGTCCCTTGGACATAAGGAGATCAAACCAAAGATTTCCAAAGTCAGTCTTGAGGGAACTCAACCCTGAATACTCATTGGAAAGACTGAAGCTGAAACTCTAGTATTTTGGTCATCTGATGTGAACAGGTGACTCCTCGGAAAAGTCTCTGATGCTGGGAAAGATTGAGGGCAGAAGGAGAAGAGGGTGTCAGAGAATAAGATGGATGGACAGCGTCACTGATGCAATGGACATGACCTTGGGCAAACTAGACATGAACTAGGGGAGCATAAATGAGTTTTAGAAAGGACAAATGGGTCATTAGAAGAACAGATGGGAGACGTGATGGCTTGTGACAAAGTCTGACTGAATGTGATGTCCTTTTCTAGGTTCTTTTTCTGCAGTAAGAGTCTGTCTTCTCTGGTTGATGAAAATTCCTTCTAGGGAATTTATGATAATTGAGTTCCTTTTGGAGGATCTGTCTTTAGGTAACAAGGGAAGTTTAGAAAAACATTTCCCTGAATATGTTGTTTTTCTACCAGGTTGGTATTCGAGAGGAGAACTGAATATTTGGAAGTTTTTAAACATTTGTTTCTTTTCTTTCTTTCCTCCTTCCTTTTAACTGAGGATGTCTCAGATTTGCATTTTCTCATCCATAAAGGAGAAAACAGACATTAATGGCTTCCTTACCTGCTTGCATTTAGCCTTTCTTACATGGAATTTATGCATTTTAAAGAGAAATGTAAAATCAGATTCTGAACTTTTCAGTGACTTGAATATACAATAATTATTCTTTTGTTCTAGAAGGAATAGTAAAAGAACTGTTGTTCTTTTAATTGGATGGTGGGCAAAGTTTCTATCTATAATATTACATAACAGAGATGCCTAAATCTTTATTTCTATGAATGATCTGATGTAGAACATTTTATTTTCAAAGAGAACTCAATAATAAGAGGAATAAATTTCCTCCTCAGTTTGCTATTTTAAAATTTTATTTATTTTTAAGTCTGCTTTATGCTTTTGAGGGTAGAATCAATTTGTTTTAATTAAAACCTCTCCTGTGCCCTTGATGTTTGAACATTTTTATTTCTTAACATCTGCATATTTTTAGGGCCTAATGTTCAACTTTATGCTCTGTGAGAATACCAAGTGATCGTAGAAATATGCATTAAAATAATGTGAATTGGCGTCTCCGTGTCCAGACAATGCTGACTGAAGCACAGTGCAAATGGGATAGCCAATATGACTTTTAAAATAATAATAATGATGTATACTATTACCTAGCTAGGAAAATAATATGGATGATTTTTCTTGTTGTCCTTAGTTCTATTTTGTTTTAATAAGTTCACCACTAAATATTAGTAAAAGTGCTATGGCTAAGAAATCATGGATCCTCTATTTTAATTTCTTTCTTTTTTGTTTTTTGAAAAAAATATATTTAACCTAAAACCATCCATTAAAAAGCCTTTCAGTCTTCTGTAAATTCTTCTGAAGGATTCTAAGCCTCAAATATGTAAGAAATGAAATTGATTAGATCTTTTTTTTTATTGGCAGATAAGTTATAAAGTGATGGCTGGTGTTCTTAAATCAAATTCATTAATTTAGATTTATCAGGAAAATTACAAAGTGAGTCAATTACCAAGATGAGATGATGTGGCTAAAACAATCAATAATGTATTTTGTTTTGTTTCTATTCTTTATCTGAAATATGTTTTATGTGGATTTAATCTTTATCTCTAATTGATATTATAGCCACTCTGAAACTTACTTTTGAGTTTTAGGACTTAGATTTTATTGTCCCCTGTCCTCATCATTACTAACGGCTAACTGCATTTGTTTTCCTTTAGTCAGCTGAATGATTTTACTTTATTATCATTATTTTTTGAAAACAGCACTTTTAATGCTATATGAGACCAGAAAAAAAACTGCCTCTGATAGTTATGGAAGCCTTCTGAAATTTAAATTTTTTTAAATGCCCAAGTATTGTAATATTTCAGGCACATATTCACAACCATTTTTAAATAACAAATATTAAGTAAAACACATTTACTGAAACATTTTTAAAAATCTGAAATGAACAAAATCATTGAAAAACTTAACCCTTAGGGGTTTCCTGGTGGTTCAGATGGGAAAGAATCCACCTGTTAATGCAGGAGACCTGGGTTTGATATCTGGGTTTAGAAGATCCACTGGAGAAGGGAATTGCCCATTCCATCGTTCTTACCTGGAGAATTCCATGGACAGAGGAGACTGGCGGACTATCGTCCAGGGGGTTGCAAAGACGCAGACACAGCTGAGCACCTTACACTTCCCCTTGCTGTTCTAACTCTGTTGCTCCGAGCAGGCCCCCAGTTAGAGCTAAAGTTCATTATTTTTTCAGGTGTCCTCTACTTTTGCTCTTTCTTAAATTTTAAAGTAAACCTGGAAGTGAGGAGAAAAATGAACTATATTCTGCTACTTAATAATATCTAGCATCAGGACTAATGTCTACACATTTTGGCTATGTTTACAGGGTCTCCTAATGGGCAAATTTTCCTTAATATTTTGAATTCTCTAAAGGTAAAATTTGTGTTCTATAGCACCAAATAACACTTTTCAGCTCTGTGTTTTCCATTGTCTCAAGTCTTTTTACTCATGTCTTAAGATTTGTTCCTACTCACAGCACTTCTGATACCAAAAAGGTGGAGGTTTTCTTCCAAATCAACCAATTCAACAACTCTCCAGAGTTGGAGAAGGGATAGGCTTCCAGTATTCTTGGGCTTCACTCGTGACTCAGATGGGAAAGAATCCGCCTGCAATGCAGGAAACCTGGGTTCAATCCCTAAGTTGGGACGATCCCCTGGAGAAGGGAAAGGCTACCCACTCCAGTATGTTGGCCTAGAGAATTCCATGGACTATACAGTCCATGGGGTGGCAGAGTCGGGCACAACTGAGCGATTTTCACTTTTGGTCTTCCCTTGTAGCTCAGAGGGTAAAGAATCTGCCTGCAATGCAGGAGACAGGATCCTCTGGAGAAGGAAATGGCAACCCACTCCAGTATCCTTGCCTGGAGAATCTCATGGACAGAGGAGCCTAGTAGGTTCCCAGGGTCACAATAGACAGACACAATTTAGTGGCTAAACCACCACCACCATTAGGATCTCCAAAGTCAAACCTGGTAAGTTGATGCACTTTGCTTTATCAATCAATGGGCTAGAATACAACTAATTTGATGTTATGTCATGCTCTGTTATCCCCAAACAGCCACACTGAACCAATCAAATATGTCTACTATTTTCCTTTTTGTTATTACTGCTATGAATATTGTTCGGCTTCCCACTCGGCACAGTGTAGGAGATGCAAGAGACACAGGTTTAACATGGGTTTGATCCCTGGGTTGGGAAGATGCCCTAGAGTAGGAAACAGCAACCCACTCCAGAATTCTTGCCTGGTAAACTCCATGGACAGAGGAGCCTGGAGGGATATAGTCCATGGGTCCGCAAAAGATCAGACATGACTGAGCGCACACGCAAACACGCACACGCAAACACACACACGCACACCTACGCACATATTAACATCATTATTACATTTCTTAACAAAGATATTTATGTAGAGTATGTGATGTGTACTAGGGCAGTAGCCTAGTTTCCATTTGAAGTTAAGCCCAATAGCCTTGAGTGAGAATTAGAAAGAAAAATGGAGTAGCGCATCTAGAAAATCTAGAGAGCTTTTAAAAACTGACGCCATAATTCTAGTGTTTTATAGACAAAATCTACGTCTATAATTATGATTACAATTACAGACTTTCATTACTCATTTTAAATATTCCAACCTTCCACAATTATTTTCTAGGACTCTGATTTGAAAGGTCTGGGATTGGGTCCAGGAATTTATAGTTTTGAAAGCTCATCAGGTAATTCTGTGCAACTAATTTGCAAACCCTTTAATCATACAGGTGGAGAGATTAAAGCCAAGAGGGGTAAAGTGACTTATCCTTTTAAGGTGAAATTTCACCATTACAATTTACATGTTCAGAACTTCAGGACTTCTCAATCATTAATATTTTAATGGAAATATTTTCAGGAGTGATTTTGCCAACTAAAGGACAGTAGGATCAAGGAGTAAAACTCGGGATATGTAATTAGGGAGAGATGAGAGTCCCAGAGGAACAAAAATAATGAGATTAAATTCATTTTCATTTGCATTATTGTATTTCAGAGAGCCAATGACCCAGAAAGGAGGTATAACAGGTAGTCTTTGCACTGTTATAGGTTATAAAGATAAATATAAAGATAATGTAACTGACGTTTCAGTGACTATCCGCAATCACACAAATCTGTGACAGAACTCTGTCATAAACCCCAAGTCAGTACATCAAACACCACACTCTTCTGAAATTCGATGCTAAAGTGAAAGAAAGTGAAGTCGCTCAGTCGTGCGTGACTCTTCTCGACCCCGTGGACAGTAGCCTGTCAGGCTCCTCCGTCCATGGGATTTTCCAGGCAAGAGTATTGGGGTGGGGTGCCATTTCCTTCTCCAGGGGATCCTCGAGACACAGGGACTGAACTCAGGTCTCCTGCACTGCAGGCGGGCTCTACTGTCTGAGCTACCGGGGAAGTCCATTTGATGTGAGGTGATTGTCTAATTTCCAATTTTACCTCAGACTGAACACTGTAGTGGGGAATATATACATAATGGAGCTCATACTGGAAAAAGAAAAATCTTAAAGAGCTCTATCTATACCTTGTACAAATCTTAAAATATAATGTGTTTCTAAAAAGAAATTTGATATTTCATAGCTATCAAAAGGGACTTCCCCGGTGGCTCATTGTGAAGAATCCACTTGCCACGCAGGAGAGGAGGCCTCAGTCCCAGGGACGGGAAGACCCCCTGGAGGAGGGCGTGTCACCCCATGCCAGCATTCTTGCCTGGAGAGTCCCATGGACAGAGGGGCCTGGCGGCTGCAGTCCATGGGGTGGCAAAGTCAGACGTGACTGATAGACTGAGCACAGCGCAGCACAGAGCCATCCAAAGTGTCCCATAAACGTCTTCAGTCTCATCCTTTGGTTTATTTTCTGCTGTCTTTCCTTCAAGCAAGTTTACTTTAAAACTGTAACCATATTATTTGTCAACTTTTTTCCATATCGTAGATACTGTGTTTACTGTTTAATATAGTTTCATAGGCATTTTATTTACTCAATCCCACTCTCCCAGTTCTTCCTACCTTCTCTCCCCACCTCGATACCCATGTTTGTTCTCTGCATTTATTCTCTATATCTATTTATGCTTTGCAGATAAGTTTATCTGTATTATTTTTTCTGGATACTATGTTTGAAACCAATCTCTGTCCCATTGGTATGCCATAATTCAGAAACCAAAACAAATGCTAAACATAAAATAAAGGAATAAAATATTTTTATTGTATTCTATTTTCTTTTCTAGCAGAATATGTCAGGAAATAGCAATAGCAGGGTAGAATTACCAAAAGCATTCATAGAATTTCTTAGCCAGAATCCTTAATCTGACATTCAAGCCCTCTATGATCTGTCTCAATACCTTTATTTCCAAACTTCTTCCTCACTTCTCTTCTCATATCTATCTCTTTCCCCTCTTGGACTGAATCTTTGTGTCCCCCTACCCCAGTCATATACTGACACCAAATGCCCAATATGATGGTGTTAGGAAGACGAGGCTGATTAACATTAGATGAGGTCATACCCCACATGATTGGGGTCAGCGCCTTAATAAGGTCACAAGAGGGTGTGTTTCCTCTTCCTACTCTCTTCTGTGTGAGAATACAACCACAAGTCAGCAGTCTGCAAACCAAAAGAGGGCTCTCATCAGAATTCAACTATGCTGGCACCCTGAGCCTGGATTTCCAGCCTCAGAAATACAAGAAATAAGCTTCTATTGTTTATAAGCCTCGTCTATGTTGAATTCAGACATTTCACCTGAGTAGTTCAGGCTCTCCAGGTACTCTGCCTGCCAATGCAGGAGCAGCAAGACACCCGGAGATGAAAAAAAAACGATCATCCCTGGGTAGGGAGGATGCCCTGGAGAAGGACATGGCAATCCACTTCAGTATCTTTGCCTGGAAAATTCCATGAATAGAGGCGCCTAGTGGGCTACAGTCCAAAGGGTTGCAAAGGTTGCAGCTGAGCACACACTCGTGGACCTCAACGATTCAGTTTTCCCACGAAGTTCCTGGTCTTTTTAGAAGAATATTTTTGCACATTCTGTTCATCTTCTCAATTTCCAGGGTATTTAAACGCTTCCTATCTTTCAAAGTGTATTGCAAATATCACTTATTTCCTTCAGTGAAGGCTGTTCTCTTCCTCTTATATATGACATTCATAATTTCTACCCTAAACGTACAGTTCTTTCTGGTCATCATTTCTCTTACAGAACACTGCTTCATACAGTTGTCAATTATTCCTTGAATAAATTACTGAATTGATTAAATAACTAGTGACCAGATTTTTGAGTTTAGGATTCAAATTTAACTTTTTTCATTATTATTAAACATCTTAGTGTAAGTCCCAGTTTCCATGCCTTCCAAAAAAAAAAAAAGTGGAAGAAAATAAATCTCTTTGATTTCTGTCATTTTTAGTTTCTTTTTTTCTTAATGTGATTACTATGAAGGTCACTAGTACTTATTTTTTAAGACCGTAAAGAAGAGAGTGAGCAATTCGGTTTGACAATTGTGGTCCTTGAGCCAATATTTTCCAATTCACTTTTCCTATGGGCTTTTCCCATGCCCATAATCTAAATTAACTAAGCAGAGGAGATACCTCAGATATAGCACTTTATTTAAGATAAGAAACTGCTGTCTTAATTAGTAAAATGCAATAATCATCCCTTGTTACAGTTCCATTTTATGTAAATATGATAAAATATACAGAATATATAATATATATTATATTATAAATTATATATAATTAATATATATTATTGTATTATAATATATTATATAATATGTTACTATTAATATATAACATGTATAAATAATAAAATATAATTATAATAATATGTTATTATAATACAATAAAATATAATGATATTAATACATAATATATTAGATAGATTATATATATTATATATATATAGAAGCCAGGCTTCAACAACATGTGCACTGTGCACTTCCAGATGATAAGCTGGATTTATAAAAGGCAAAGGAACCTGAGATCAAATTGCCAAAATTTGTTGGATCGTCAAAAAAGCAAAAGAACTCCAGAAAAATATCTACTTCTGCTTTATTGACTATGCCAAAGCCTTTGACTGTGTGGATCACAACAAAATGTGGAAAAGTCTTAATGAGATGGGAATACCAGACCATCTGACCTGTCTCTTGAAAAACCTGTATGCAGATCAGGAAGCAACAGTTAGAACTGGACATGGAACAACACACTGGTTCCAAATAGGAAAAGGAGTACGTTAAGGCTGTATATTGTCACTCTGTTTATTTAACTTATATGCAGAGTACATCGTGAGAAACGCTGGGCTTGAAGAAGCACAAGCTGGAATCAAGACTGCCAGGAGAAATATTAATAACCTCAGATATGCAGACACCACCACCCTTATGGCAGAAAGGGAAGAAGAGCTAAAGAGCCTTTTGATGAAAGTGAAAGAGGAGAGTGAAAAAGTTGGCTTAAAGCTCAACATTCAGAAAACTAGGATCATGACATCTGGTCTCATCACTTCATGGCAAATAGATGGGGAAACAATGGAAACAGTGACGGACTTCATTTTGGGGGGCTCCAAAATTCACTGCAGATGGTGACTGCAGCCATGAAATTAAAAGATGCTTACTCCTTGGAAGAAAAGATGGGACTAAACTAGACAGTGTATTAAGAAGCAGAGACATTACTTTGCCAACAAAGGTCTGTCTAGTCAAAGCTATGGTTTTTCCGGTAGTCATGTATGGATGTGAGAGTTGGACTACCAAGAAAGTGAGTGCTGAAGAATTGATACTTTCAAACTGTGGTGGAGAAGACTCTTGAGGGTCCCTTAGACTGCAAGGAGATCAAACCAGTCAATCTTAAAAGAAATAATCCCTGAATATTCATTGGAAGAACTGATGCTGAAACTGAAACCAACACTTTGGCCACCTGATGCAAAGAACTGACTCAGAAAGGGCCAACAGAGGATGAGATGGCTGGATGGCATCACCGACTCGATGGACATGGGTTTGGGTGGACTCTGGGAGTTGGTGATGGACAGGGAGGCCTGGCGTGCTGCGATTCATGGGGTCGCCAAGAGTCGGACACGACTGAGCGACTGAGCTGAAATGAATGCTGCAAGGGGAACTGAAAATATAATAAACTTTACCTGGAAAGTTGTGTCCACTTAAAACTTGAGAGCGAACTGCTGGTCTGTTACCTAAGTGAAAATGAAGACGAAAAGAAGCAGCTCTGCAAACATGCAGCATCCTGCCGAGAGCTGAATGAAAATGCTATTGTTACGTGTCAGATAGACATAATACTTATGTCTAGATGACGAGATAATGAGTTATTTTTAGATTTTTCTTCAACCACTTTATTTTTCCAATTTTACTTTATGATATTGAATATTTCTCTAAAAATCCTTCTGAAATTCCTTAAGACATCCTTTTTGGTCTCAGTCAGTTCAGTTCAGTCGCTCAGTTGTGTCTGACTCTTTGCGATCCCATTGACTACCGCACACCAGGCCTCCTTGTCCATCACCAATTTTCGGAGTTTTGTGGAAAAATAATTGTAAATGGTTCATATGTGCTGTTAAAGAATACATTTTCTACTAATTGGGTTCATATATATCTTTTTTCATGTATATCTGTTGCATCAAGTTTGATAATATGCTTATCAAATCTTCAGTTCCTGTACTAATTTTTGCCTAAGAAAGAAGTATACAAAGTCTTGTACAAAAATTATGAACTTAAATGTTTTTTGTTACAATAACATAAACATTTGTTTTCTATATTTTGAGACAGTGTTGTCATTTCAAATAAGTATATCATTGCTGTATACCTTTAGTGAAATTTTTCTTTTGTCATTATGTATTAAGACCATTGCTATTAATGGTTGCATTAAATTCTGTTTTTTTCTGAAATTAATATTGCTACACAGACTCTTTTGCCTAGTATTTTCTTATCAAATATTTTTCTATTTCTGTATTTTTAATGTTTCTAAGTCGTATCGGTTTCTGTGTGAGTGTGTGCTTATGTGTGTGTATCCCTCAGGCATGTCTGACTGTATGACACCGTGGACAGTAACCCGCCAGGCTTCTCTGTCCACGGAATTCTCCAGGCAAGAGTACTGAAGTGGGTTTCTGTTTTCTCCTCCAGGGGCTCTTCCCAACCCAGGGATCAAAACCGAGTCTTGTAACTTTACATATGTAAATATACATACACATATATGTGCATATATCTTGTTTGTGCTATAATTTCTTTTCTTATATAATCTAATTTCTGATAAGTGTACTTCTATCGTTTTTTGCCTTTGATTTTTGATTTTTGCTCGTATTACCTCTTTTTCTGCAATCTATTGGATTGAGTCACTTTTTATTTTTAATTCTTCCAGAGGACCCACTTATTCAGAAATTATGTACTTTCTATTCTTTATCTTTTTGGACTTCTTTAATAGATAAGTAGGGTTTTTTAGATCATCTTTTTTTTCCACAAATCAATTTTGGTAAGCTGATTGCTTTGATCTATTGAATTCAGCAGCATTAAATTTCTCACAGTATGTCTTCCTTTTCCTTGAAATGTTCGTGGCGTTTGGATAGGGTGGAACGCTAACATCCCCCAAGCACCACTCAGCAACTGGTATCTTAATTGTACTCTGAACTTCTCCATAGCAACCATGACCTGGAAACACAGCTTAGTCTCCTTTTCTATTCTTTAAACAGCTAAGTTTAATTTTTTAACATGGGTACTTAACAACGTTTTAAGTTAATCAATGTCTTTATTGTCCTCTTGAATGATCAAATGACCTTAGTCCTGCAGCACTGATTTTCCATCCTCAACTGCTTCTGTATCATTGCAACCCAGTAAGCAACATAATCTGTCTGAATTTTAAAACGGAGTTTTCCCAGCTTGATCTGCCATATTGACATGGGGGTTATTTTAGACATCTTCTCTTATAAACTTTTATATTATACCACAAAAAAAATAGGTTACTTTATAGGGAGAAGAGACAGTTAAATAAGATTATATAATTTAAATGTTTTGTGAGATTCAAGAGATAGAAGACAAAAGACTATATGTCTTATGTGAATACGAATATTCAAATGGTTTGTCCTAATTTTAGACAACTGCTTAAGCAACCAGTAAACAGCAAACAATTTGAAGATAGAAAATGCTAAAATTAGAAAAGGGCAGGGTGTTTCTTTTTTTGTTTTTGTTTTTCCTTTTTCTAGAGGAACAGTGTCAAAGTTTTGTTTCAACTATGATCATCATCCTTACTTCCTTATTATCTTATAAGAGTATACTTTGGAGCATGAGATATAGATTTTAAGGCCTGAAGCTGAGGATCATGAAAAAGGAGGAAGGATCTAGGAGCTAAACCCCTGTGTTTATTTCCATCTAATCTCAGAGGTTAAACAAAGGGTTGCCTACTCATGACATTGTTGAGAGGCTCCAAAAGCTCTGCCTACTACCAGATCTGCCCGTTCCCCATTCAGCCTAAAATCTAAAAAATAAAATTCATCAAAACACTTCATTTAAATCATTTTGTTTCGAAATACCAAGTATGTAGTGGCCCAACATAAAACATATCCTGCCTATTAACACATAGAATAGAATTTGTAATGTTATCTACTTCTCCTCATTTGGGTTTAATCAATACATTCCTTTTTCTTTTTTTCCTAGAGTTCCTTGTCAAAACAACTGAGCTGGAGTCCACTATGATAATCACAGTCAGGAATCAATTTACATCTGAAAGGTATATTTTCTAAAGTTAAGAACCTAAAGTAGAGTGTGTTTCTGGTAATACATGAACTAAGGCCACATAATTGAGATTTACCCTTTTTTTCTGCAGCATTTAAGATATCTAGACATCTCAATAATGATGATGATGATGATTTTAGAGTCATTTCTGTGAAAGTATAAGAAATGGCTCTTGCATTCATCACCTTCTTATAAGTGACTACTACAAGGCCATCTTACAGGGGAAGAAATTGAGACTATGAGAAAATATGCAACTTGCATAATATCATACATTAAAATATGGCAGTACTGGAATTCAGTGTTCCTGATTTCAAAGGTATGCATTAGCAATTAAACTAAGTTACCTCCCTCCTCTGAAATGTTCACAGAGCATCTATACCTTTCTCTGTTCCATTCTCAAAAAGACCCCAAGAGCTCATATACCAAATACTTGTGATACAGCAAGACCCATGGTGTATAATTCTCACATATGCCTCAACACGGTTACACCAGAAACCTTCTTTAATTATTGTAAGCACCCTCTAAGTGATATTGTTCAATGTGGAAGGCGATGTTGAAATCAAAATTGTCACTAGGTCTGAAATAGCTATTTTGTAACAAGTGTAACATGAACAGTTGGTGGCAGTTTTTGGATCTTTTCCAGCGTAGAGGGCCCCACGAGAGTGGCAACTTTTTGTCTATTGCTTACTTTAGATAGCAGTCGGTAAGGATTTGGATAGTTAAAGAGTGTTCAATTTTTTCTTGGCATTTAGCAAGTAGAAAAAATGTCAGCACATTTCTTGACAATACCAATTTTATCATCTTTAAAGGGCTAAGATAGTCTGCTTTTGGTTGAAATCATTTGAAAAGAATCTCGAGCACTCTCAGTTTAAAGAAAAATACTTCTTTTTTGCTTCTTATGTAAAAGATTTACTGAGTGAAAGAGATGATTTTGTCATTTTTAAGACTGTCTCTTGCCTCTTTCCCAAGTGTTAGCAAGAATCAACAATAAAAAATATATTAAAAAGTAAACACTATTTAGAAAAGACCTGATCTCCAGCACTACAATGGCCCATATTTCGGACCCACTGAATTCTTACCTCCCTTCTCACTGTTCTCCTTACCTGACTTCTTTTATATTTTTAGCCCACTGATTATCTAGCATATTTCTGAATAGAAATATCCTTGTATACAAATACCTGGATTTCTTTTTCCTTTTTGAAACATTTGAAACACAAATATTCAAAGCAAACACTGTTAGCTTCTCTTTGGGTAATGTTTGTAAACATTCAAAATATGTTATGCTTTATTTGTAATCTTATATTAGAAAAAAAATTTATGACAGTAAATTCTATTTTCTCTTACAGATAAAAGGATTCTTACTCTTAGCATTTATTAACAAAGGTGTCCAATGGCAATAAAGTGTTATAGCTCATTCATATAGTATTTCATTCTTATAATATATTTGTTAATTTGGTAAAGATTAAAAGATTTTTTAAGAGAAAGGCTTATTTTCAAGGGGAAGAATTATACGCAAAATGCTTCAGTGAATTAGTGCTTTGTAGTTCAACAACTGCCATAATAATTGCTGGACTATGTTAAAAATTAGAGAAAAGCAGAAAGTGTTTGCTATGGTGAGAAGGCAACTAACTGTTCAATTAAATAGTCGATTTCATAGAAACAGAAGCTTAAATAAGTCAGTTCATCTTTTCTAATAAACTTTGTCCAGTTCAAAGGGTTTGCTTGGCCAGGTTTTCTTCTTATATCAGAGAAATTACAGTAAATTCTGAGATTATGTTGAAATAGAAGAAAAAGGGGAACATCAACTAAAGCACAGCATGTGACCTAATCTAACATAAACACAGACTTCCCTTTGCACATAAGCACACCCCCAACTGCCCCACAACTGAATATGAGTCTAAAATTCAAGTAACAATCAAATATATGCATTTTTCCCAATCTTTGATTGTCAAATACAAAAAAACCAAAGCAAATAAAATGGTTATGTTTCAAAATATCCACAATGAAAAAAGTAAAATACCTGACACACTGGTAACTGCAAAAATCATTCACATATTTGTCATATTTGAGAAATAAAGCTCAATAACCAGGGAGTCTATGAATAACTCATAATGTCATGTATTTTGACTGTATAAGTGAACAAAAACCTTGAAATGATGCAAAAATAATCAGCCTACAACTGTTGTGATGTCTGCTCCTTTACAAAAATTTGTGACAATTCAGAAAAATATACTGATGTCCGTTTATCTCAACTGTCATACGACCCAGATGGTTACTAAGCAGTAAAATTAATCCTCCCAAGGAAGGACTACACAGACTGTCTTATCTGCTTCTGCAGTCTGGGTTATCCTCTCAAAAATATCCTTACTGAAAGAAAAATTGTCAGTTTTCAAGGTAACATTTGATGGAATTGTTTATGGAAAGAATAGATTTTTTAGGACGTTCATTCAGTTCAACATAACAAAAGTTGCATGTTTTCAAGAAATAACAATTGAAGGTGAAATATTTGGAAACCTTTGGGAGTTATCTAAAACAAATTTAATTACTGACTCTTGAAGACTGTATTTGATTCTGTGCAGTATAAACTGGAGTGTCTATCTTGCCATTATCCACTAATTTGATCATGAGGCCATATTGTGATACCCATACAGATCAAACTTGGAACTCATATTTTCTTTCTTGGCAGTGACTCAGACATTTAGAATTGAGAACATTCTGGCAAGGCTTCTGGATGATGCCAAGCTATATCTTTATATGACAGACATAGATTTAAACATTTTTAAATCATTCAAAGTCTTTTAAATTTATTTTAATTTCATATTTATAAAAAGTAAGAAAGTCACCTGTTGGGTATTCCATTACAGAGAAAGAAACAAGTAGTCAAAGCTCTGATGTGACATGGGAAAAGGGGAGTACAGGCTATGGAAATGAATTTGGGTTCTAACCATGACTCTGTCCCTTCTCACATGTAATATTATGCCAGTCCTCTAATTTCATTAGGTATAATTTACTCTCAGTGAAATGGCAATAATATGCCTTATCAGGGTCAACTAGATCAAAAGGGAACATGTTAAGGGTCGACGTTATTCTTTTAAGCTGTTTGATAACAAGTAGCCTGACATTGCTATTTTCATTGAACTGATTTTGATTGACTTCAGGAAATCTCAGCCAAATCGGTTCCTGAGATCTGTATTAACACAGATTGCTTGGTTCTATGTGCTCTTCTCTAAGTTCTTATAATGCTGTTTAAGTCATATCTCTTTTGCCACCCCACAGACTGTAACCTCCCAAACTCTTCTGTTCATAGGATTTCCCAGGCAGGAATACTGGAGTGGGTTGCCATTTTCCTCTCCAGGAGATCTTCCCAACCCAGGGATCAAACCCACAGTCCCTGCATTGAATTTTTTTGCCACTGAGCTACCAGGTTTATCTAACATATGAAGGTAAATGGAACCAAAGCCCAGATGTGTATATTGAATGCTAAAGGTTTCACTTATTTTTGATATTCTTTCAATGACAAAGGATACTCAGCAGATACAAAGAACTAACTTCACTTTTATAAACTGCAGTACTATATTTTAGAGCCTCGTTGTAGCCGCAAGGCCAAAGTTAAGAATTTCAGCCTTGCAAGAAAGTCAGGGAAGTCAGGGAAGAGGCTTTTTGTGTTTTTGTTTTTGCCTGGCCACGTGGCTTATGTGATCTTAGTTCCCCAACCCGGAATCCAACTCTGACCAAGGCAGTGAACATCCAGAATCCTAATCACTAGACCACCAGGGGACTCTGCTAAAGGGATAATTATAATTTCATTCTGGGAATAACATTCAGTTGAAGTTAAATACTAGTCTACAAACTAAACTTTAAAATACAACAAAAGACATCACTATGAGTCTGGAAGAATGCTTTAACATATGATTTTAAAATATAATTATGGCTACATCAATTTCGATCAGATAGAGCAATAGAAAATCCAGCTTTGTTCTCACAGAGGAGCCAGTCAGGCAAAAGAAGTGCATTTTAGTTAAATATTGTATTTAGTGAATACAGTGAAAGTATCTGAACATTAATAAGCACCTACTTGGATTTCAGAAGGATTATGCATAGAGATTTTTGTATGAATTAATCCTGTTGCCAGCTGAGATATCAATTTCAAAAAACATTAAAAATAAAATAGTTCTTTCAAATAGTGAGGAAAAACAATTTGCATACAACCAAGACAAATAATGATACAACCAACTGCTTCAGAAATCAATCAGCCCTCTATATTTGTTTAGCAAATGTTGCTATATTTTAGCAACATTGCCAAAGATTCCCAAATTTGATTTCAATCCAAAATATTGAGCAGAACTCAGCACTTTAGAAAGAAAGGGGAAAAGGTAAATGCAGTGCAGATGTACATTCCTACAGTATTTAACGCATAACAGCATAGTTACAGCATGTCAGTCATCATAGCAATCAGCCTACCAAAAAACACTAAGGAAACCTGAAGGCAAGCTGAATATTTCTGTTCAGTCCTCTCACACACATACTCCAAAGGCTTCAATATGCTTAATAAATATACTCATTTCATATGTATTCATAGTTATTTTGGAAGGTGTGGTGGTGGTGAGAAGTTAATCAATCATCAAATACTTAACCGTACACCCAACAAACTACTAAGCTATTTGAGTGGGGAAAAAAATTTAAAATAGTAAGATGAGTCTCCTATTTCAGGGACATAACTACTGCATTCTTTTTTGTCATTAAATTCAGTTCAGTCGCTCAATGGTGTCTGACTCTTTGCAACCCCATGGACTGCAGCATGCCTTGCTTCCCTGTCCATCATCAACTCCCAGATCCTACTCAAACTCATGTCCATCGAGTTGGTGATGCCATCCAACCATCTCATCCTCTGTTGTCCCCTTCTACTCCTGCCTTCAATATTTCTCAGCATCAGAGCCTTTTCTAAAGAGTCAGTTCTTTGCTTCAGATGGCCAAAGTACTGGAGTTTCAGCTTCAGCATCAGTTCTTCCAATGAACATTCAGGACTGATTTCTTTTAGGATTGACTGGTTTGATCTCCTTGCAGTCCAAGGAACTCTCAAGAGTCTTCTCCAACACCACAGTTCAAAAGCATCAGTTCTTCTGTGCTCAGCTTACTTTATGGTCCAACTCTCATGTCTGGAGAGTGAGCTACTGGAAAAACCATAGCTTTGACTAGATGGATCTTTGTCAGTAAAGTTATGTCTCTGCTTTTTAATAAGTTGTCTGGGTTTGTCATAACTCTTATTCCAAGGAGCAAGTGTCTTTTAATTTCATGGCTGCAGTCTCCATGAGCAGTGATTTTGGAGCCCAAGAAAAGAAAGTCTGTCACTGTTTCCATTTGCCATGGAATTTGTCACTCATCTATTTGCCATGAAGTGCTGGGACCAGATGCCATGATGTTAATTTTTTTAATGTTGAGTTTTAAGAAAGTTTTTTCACTCTCCTCTTTCACTTTCATCAAGAGGCTCTTTAGTTCCTCTTCGATTTCTGCCATTAGGGTGGTGTCATCTGCATATCTGAGGTTATTGATATTTCTTCCTACAATCTTGATTCCAGCTTGTGCTTCATCCAGTCCAGCATTTTTGTTGTTATTTCCAATCAATTATCAGGATTTGTTGACAAAATATATATACTTCATTGTGTTACTTCTTCAGGGAATCACAGAAATACATCATATCTAAAATAAAGAATGAAATAAAAACTTAGAGCACTGATCAATATATCTGAAAAACAAAGACTGAAGAAACAATTGTTTGTCAGTATATCATAAGCAAACACTCTGGAGCTAGTCAGAGATATTTGAAAAGTGAAAGTAGTTCAGTCGTGTCCAACTCTTTGCAACCCCTTGGACTATACAGTCCATGGAATTCTCCAGGCCCAAATACTGGAGTGGGTGGCCGTTCTCTTCTCCAGGGGATCTTCCCAATCCAGGAATCAAACCCAGGTCTCCTGCATTGCAGGTGGATTCTTTATCATCTGAGCCACCAGGGAAGCCCCAGAGATACTTAAAATCCCAGAACTGTCACTTGTTGGAAATGGACAAGTTTAATCTCTCTATTCCCTGACATCTTTTTAACCTGTAATATAAGGAACATAACAATGGAATTCAATGTCACTATGCCATTATTTTCAGATTGGACTATCTTCCTTTAAAATTAAAAATAATTAATAAAAATTCTTTGGGGGCCTCCTTGGTGGCTCAGTGGTAAGAGAATCTTCCAGCAATGCAGGAGACATGGGTTCAATCTCTGGGTAAGCAAGATTCCCTGGAGGAAGAAATGGCAATCCACTCCAGTATTCTTGCCTGGGAAATCCTAGGCAGAGAGGAGCCTGGCAGGCTACAGTCCATGAGGTCATGAAGAGTTGGACATTACTGACTGACTGAGCAGAGAGAGAATAAAAATGTTTAGAAACAATGAGAGTTCTATAAAAGGAGCAACAGCAACAACAAAACCAAATAAATAATTTTTCAGTACAACAAAATGATCTTTGGGATAATATAATGAAACAACATACCTCCTCGAGATATCAAATATCTAGGAATAAACTTCATTAGAATTATATGATACAAATGAAAACTATCATCAAAATTTATTAAAAATATATAAAAGGAGGCTTGAAAACAAAATGGGAAGAGCATGTTCCTTGATGGAAAGAATTTATTACTTCCAAAATTAAGTTTACAAATTCAAGAATCCTAATAAAAAACCCAACAATGTTATATACATCTTAACAAGCTGATATTAACATTAATGTGGGGAAAATGCAGAGGACAACTGGCCAAGACCAGCTTAATGTTCCACTCAGCCTAGACAGGTTTCTTCCTGACTACAGGCCTTTGACCTCTCTTCTCTTAGAGCACTTACGTGAGAAAACTTTAGTGATTGTAAATTCTTATTTCACCCTTTTGAGATATAAATAATTTCCCAGCCTCTTGCCAGTTTCACACCCCAGGAAAGTCTTTCTCAAGAACCCAGAAATCATCATTTAGAGCCCTGATCATCAAGGATGATATCCTCCTCTATCCCCATGTCTGTGAGAGGGTAGAAGTCCAACTTTGACAGTGTCAGTTAGCAAACACACATGACCTGATCACATTGACCAAATTCATCATAATTTCAAGTACTTTTTTACTAGCTAACCCCAGCACTAAAAAAAATGCTCCCATCTTCTGTCTCAGCAACATTCAGTTCAATCCCTCTCTCCCAAAGCAAAGGATATGCCAGCTTGCTAAGGAGTTTAAAACTTCGTCTATCCTGGAGGGCTTGGACCCTATCTTTAATTTCTGGTTCAAGACATCTGGGAGGGGCCTTTCTAATTTGTTCTTGTGTGTCCCTGATGCTACTGAGGACCACACTTGGAGAAACAGTAGGAACGCTTCCTTCTCTGCTGTTGGCACATGGCCAGGTAGACATCAGCCAACTTGGACTTGCATTTTTAAAAAAACTCCATGATGTTGGCTTATTTTGTATTGTGCTTTACACTGGTCTCCTAGTGCTTCCTTAACAAACTACCATAAACTTGGTAGCTTAAAACAACAGAACTATATCCTCTCACAACTCTGGGAGGACAGGAGTCCAAAATCCAGCTGCCAGAAACTTTGCTTCCTTCTGAAATGAGAACTTGTTCCGTGCCTTCTTCTTAGTTCCTGGGGACTGTCAGCAGTCGCTGCTCCATGGCTTGTAGGTGCCTCATTCCAACCTCTGATGGCCTCCACCACCAGCGTTCTCCCTGTGTGTCTCTGTGGTTCTCTTCTTCCTGAAAGGACACCAGTGACTGGATTTAGGGCTCACACTAACCCAATATGACTTTATCTGAAGTGAAGTCTGCAAAGACCATGTTTCCAAATGAGGACATATTTTAAGGTTCTGCGTGGATGGGAATTTGGGGTGAGGGACGTGATTCAACTCAGTACATGCTCTAACCCAAAGTTTCTTAACTGCTTTGTCAAAAATGGTTATGAGTACCAAAATCTGATTTATGGTTCCTTCTCAGCCCTTGAGATGGCTGAGAAGAGCACAAAGTATACAGAGTCCACAGCACTGCATAGAGCCTCATCCAAGTACCCATTTTGCAAATATTGCCATTTTCTACACATGGAACAATATGGAAAATATTGGAAAGCACTATAACCACTGAACTAAATAAATACAAATGACGTAAGGTGATAACTCTGTGTTCCTCTTTCACCATAGTCAAGTCATACTGTGCCAAGTTCTCTTAGGAAGCAAGAAAACCAGAGAAAAAGAAATCAGTCCTCCTGTACTCTTTTTGTAGAGAAAATTGAATGGAATTACTCCAAAACTGTTCCATTGGAATTTTATAATGCTCAACAACTTCAAGGCTCCATAAATTCAGTCAGTTCAGTCTCTCAGTCGTGTCTGACTCTTTGTGACCCCATGGACTACAGCACGCCAGGCTTCTCTGTCTATCACCAACTCACGAGGCTTGTTCCATCTCATGTCCTTCGAGTCAGTGATGCCATCTAACCATCTCATCTTCTGTTGTCCCCTTCTCCTCCTGCCTTCAATCTTTCCCAGCATCAGGGTCTTTTCCAGTGCGTCAGTTTTTCACATCAGGTGGCCAAACTATTGGAGTTTCAGCTTCAGCATCAGTCCTTCCAATGAATATTCAGGATTGATTTCCTTTAGGACTGAGTGGTTTGATCTTCTTGCAGTCCTAGGGACTCTCAAGAAAAAGCATCAGTTCTTCAGCACTCACTTTCTTTGTAGTCCAATTCTCACATCCATACATGACTACTGGAAAAACCATAGCTTTGACTAGATGGACCTTTGTTTGCAAAGTAATGTCTCTGCTTTTCAATATGCTGTAGCAAGCATCTTTTAATTTCATGGCTGCAGTCACCATCTGCAGGGATTTAGGAGCCCCCAAAATAAAGTCTCTCACTGTTTCCACTGTTACCCAATCTGTTTGTCATGAAGTGATGGGACCAGATGCCATGATCTTAGTTTTCTGAATGTTGAGTTTTAAGCCAAGTTTTTAATTCTCCTCTTTCACTTTCATCAAGAGGCCCTTTAGTTCTTCCCTTTCTGCCACAAGGGTGGTGTCATGTAGGTATCTAAAGCTATTGATATTTCTCTCGGCAATCTTGATTCCAGGCTTGTGTTTCATCCAGCCCGGCATTTCACATGATGTACTCTGCATATAAGTTAAATAAGCAGGGTGACAATATTAAGCCTTGATGTACTCCTTTTCCAATTTGGAACAAGTCTGTTGTTCCATGTCCAGTTCTAACTATTGTTTCCTGACCTGCAAACAGATTTATCAAAAAGCAGGTCAGGTGGTCTGGTATCCCCATGTCTTTAAGAATTTTTCTCAGTTTGTTGTCATCCACACAGTCAAAGACTTTGGCATATCAATAAAGCAGGAGTAGATGTTTTTCTGGAACTCTCTTGCTTTTTTGATGATCCAACGCATGTTGGCAATTTGATCTCTGGTTCCCCTGACTTTTCTAAATCCAGCTTGAACATCTGGAAGTTCACGGTTCATATACTGTTGAAGCCTGGCTTGGAGAATTTTGTGCATTTCTTTGATAGCGTGTGAGATGAATGCAGCTGTGCGGCAGTTTGAGCATTCTTTGCCATTGCCTTTCGTTGGGATCGGAGTGAAAACTGACTTTTTCCAGTCCTGTGGCCACTGCTGAGTTTCCCAAATTTGCTGCCATATTGAGTGCCTAACGCTGGCCACACCCCTCCATAAGTCACATTTCAGTAACTGGCACTCTTTCAGGGAACATTTATTAAGTAGCTACTATGCGTCAGGCTAACTATGTAAAGATGCTAAATAAGACATAGCCCTTCAAGTGTTTAAAATTCAATGAGACAGGACTTCCTTGGTGGCTCAGTGGCAGAGATCCACCTGGCCATGCAGGAGACACAGATTCAATCCCTGCGTCTGGGAAGACCTCGCATGATGCAGAGCAACCAAGCCCATGCGTGCTGCAACTACAGAGTTGTTCCCACTCATGTAACTGGAGAAAAGCCCACGCAGGAATGAAGGCCCAGCACAGCCATAGATAAATAAACAGTTTTCAAAAATTCAGTGGGAGAAACAACTCAAATGGGATAATTGCAAAACTGTTGAATACAGACATAGAGATATACAAGGGGAGCTCCTCCTTAAATGTGTCTACACAGATCTCAGTAATTTCCCCAGAACCATGTGGGGTAAGCAATGGAGTTATTAATGCTACCTTAAAGATGAGGAAATTGAGACTCAGAAAGGCTAGGTAGTATGCCCATGGTCATATAAGCCTAAAACAGAAATAAAGGTTTAGCTTCATTTTGTGCTTCACTAACATCACTTGTCTGCATAGCAACAGAGGCCTTAGGAAGCAAAGACGGGGCTCTTTCCTACTCTGGATGGATAGAGAACTATTAGTAATTGTCTACTACTCTTCCCCTATAACATTTTTGACACCTTTTCATGGGGTTCACGGGGTTCTCATGGCAAGAATACTGGAGTGAGTCACCACATCCTTCTCCAGTGGACCACAATTTGTTAGAACCCTTCACTACGGCCCCACACGACATGGCTCACAGCTTCACTGAATTAAGCAAGCCCCTTCACCACGACAAGACTGTGATCCATGAGACATAGCTCCAGAAAGAATTAAGTGGTTGGGCCAAAGAGGAACAATGCTCAGTTGTGGATGTGTCTGGTGGTGAAATTAAAGTTTGATGCTGTAAAGATCAGTATTGCTTAGAAACCCGTAACATTAGGTCCATGAATCAGGTAAACTCAGTGTAGTCAAGCAGGAGATGGCAATATTAAACACTGACATCTTAGGGATCAGTGATCTAAAATGGACAGCAATAGGCAAATTTAATTCAGATGACCATTATATCTATTACTGTAGTCAACATTCCCTTAGAGAAGAAATGGAATAGCCCTCACAATAAAAAAATAAAACAGAATCTGAAATGTAGTATTTGGGTGCAACTGCAAAAATGACGGAGTGATCTCATTCATTTCCAAGGCAAACCATTCGACATCACAATAATCCAAGTCTATGGCCAAAAATTGATGACAAAGAAGTTGATTGGTTCTATGAAGACCTATAAAACTGTCTAGAATTAACACCAAAGAAAAAGTCATTTTCCTTATAGAGGATTGGGATGCAAAAGTAGGAAGTCAAGAGAATCTTGGGATAACAGATAAGTTTGGCTTTCAAGTACAAAATGAAGCAGGGGAAAGGATAACAGAGTTTTGTCAAGAGAGCATGCTGTTCATAGCAAACACCCATTTCCAACAGCACAAGTGATGACTTTATACATGAATATCACCAAATGGTCAATACTGAAATCAGATTAATTATATTCTTTGCAGCTGAAGAAGCTCTATACAGTCAGCAAAAACAAGACCTATAGTCTCATAACATGAGCTCCTTACTGGAAAATTCAGGTTTAAACTGAAGAAAGTGGGGAAAACCACTAAGCAATTCAGGTATGATCTAAATCAAATCTCTTGTGATTATACAGCAGTGACAAAAAGACTTAAGGGATTAGATCTGATAGACACAGTACCTGAAGAACTATAGATGGAAGTTTGTAACATTGTACAGAGAAGGCAGTGACCAAAACTATCACAAAGAAAAAGAAATTCAAGAAGGCAAAGTGGTTGTCTGAAGAAGCTTTACAAGTAGCTGAGGAAAGAAGAGAAGTGAAAAAGCAAGGGAAAGGGGGAATGATAAACCCAACTCAATGGAGAGTTCCAGAGAAAAGCAAGGAGAGACTAGAAGTTCTTCTTCGAGGAACAATGCAAAGAAGTAGAGGAAAACAATAGAAAGGGAATGACTACAGATCTCTTTAAGAAAATTAGAGATATCAAGGGAATATTTCATGCAAAGATGAGCACAATAAAGGACAGAAAAGGTAAGGACCTAACAGAAGAAGAAGAGATTAAGAAGTAGCAAGAATACACAGAACTATTCAAAAAAGTCTTAATGACCCAGATAACCACTATGATGTGGTCACTCATCTAGAGTCAGACATCTGGAGTGTGAAGTCAAGTGGGCCTTGGGAAGCATTGCTACAAATGAAGCTCATGGAGGTGGTGGAATTCCAGCTGAGCTATTTCAAATCCTAAAAGACGATGCTATTCAAGTGTTGCACTCAATATGTCAGCAAACTGGGAGAACTCAGCAGTGGCCACAAGGCTGGAAAAGGTCAATTTTCACTCCAATGCCAAAGAAGATCAATGCCAAAAATTGTTCAAACTACCATACAGTTGCGCTTATTTCACAGACTTCGAGGTTATGCTCAAAATCTCTCAAACTAGGTTTCAGCAGAATGTGAACCAAGAACTTCCAGATGTACAAGATGGATTTTGAAAAGGCAGAGGAATCAGAAATGAAATTGCCAACTTCCACTGGATCATAGAAAATGCAAGGGAATTCCAGAAAAACATCTACTGCTTCATTAACTATGTTAAATCCTTTGACTGTGTGGATCACAGCAGACTGGGAGAAATTCTTAAAGAGATGGGAGTACCAGACCACCTTACCTGTCTCCTGAGAAACGTATTTGCTGGTCAAGAAGCAACAGTCAGAACCGGACGTGGAACAATGAACTGGTTCAGAATTGGGAAAGGAGTAAGATAAGGCTGTGAAATGCTACCCTCCTTATTTAACTTTATGCAGAGAATATCATGCAAAATATTGGGCTGGATGAATCACAAGTTGGAATCAAGATTCCCAGGAGAATTAACAAAACAACCTCAGATGTGCACTTCAGTGGCAGAAAGTGAAGAGGAACTCTTGATGAAGGTGAATGAGGAGAGTGAAAAAGATGGCTTGAAACTCAACATTCAAAATAAACATTATCATCATCCAGTCCCATCACTTCATGGCAAATAGATGGGGAAATAATGTAAACAGTGACAGACTTTATTTGGGGGGGCTCCAAAATCACTGCAGATGATGACTGAAGCCATGAAATTAAAAGATGCTTGCTCCTTGGAAGGAAAGCTATGACCAACCTAGATAGCATATTAAAAAGCAGAGACATCAGTTTGCATGTAAAAGCCTGTCTAGTCAAAGCTATGGTTTTTCCAGTAGTCATGTACAGGTGTGAAGAGTTGGATCAATAAAGAAGGCTGAGCACCAATGAATTGATACTTTCAAGTTGCGGTGCTCCTAAAGCAAACTCTGTAGAGTCCCTTGGGCTGCAAGGAGATCAAACCCATCAATCCTAAGGCAAATCAACCCTGAATATTCATTGGAAGGACTGATGCTGAAGCTTCAATACTTTGGCCACCTGATTCGAAGGGTTGACTCATTGGAAAAGACCCTGATGCTGGGAAAGACTGAAGGCAACAGGGAATGGCAGAGGATGAGATGGATAGATAGCAGCACTCACTCAGTGGACATGAATTTAGCAAAATCCAGGATATTGGAGGCCAGGAAAGCCTGGTGGACTGCAATCCCAGAGGTCGGCACAGGATGTGACAGGACTTCACAACTGTGTAACAGCGGATAGAGAGGCAAGGAGAGGAAACTCATTGATTCAGAGAATTTCATGTGCTGCTTCCAAATATTTTAAGTATAAACTTAAAAGCCATACATTTATGACAGACATAAATAAAAATAGCCAAGTTAGAGACTTAGAACATTAACTTGTCTACTTATCAAGAATGTAGTACTCTCTTTTTAAGTAAATTGAAAGTCATCTGAAGATACCTTGTCTCATTACGGAATACTTTTTACGATCTTTCAATTCTCAGGTTCAAAAGCAAAATGCTACCACTACAGGAATCAACAAACAAGCCCTCCAGGCATGCAGGAGTACCTGAACCCAAGCCCAATTCCTAGTCCCAAATTCCTATGAGATAAGTGAAGTTAGGCCTTACAGGACTAAATAAAAGATGGGGGAATCATAAGACTGCAACATTTTAAGTCTCATTTTTCCTTATTAATTGACTGCAATTGTGTCAGCTTCTCAGCTTTTAAAATCCATTCTGGCAAACTTAATATTCATGAAAAAATAATTTCTCTTTTTAAATACAGTCTCCTACCCACACAGAAGCTTCTTCCATGCCAGTTTGATTAAAGAATGCACTCTCAAGCAGCTTTGCACTCAGAGATTCCAACAAGCAACTGGAGATTTCCAAGAGACCCTTCATTTGTAGACAGGCAAAAGAGTTTTCTGTGTTTGTGTATGTGTGCCTGTGTATGCCCTCTTAAGTAAAAACAGACATGGTAAATTATGAGAACAAGAAAATATAAAGATGTTTCATTACTACTGGTATCATTATCTTTCATAATTTAATGTTAATAATACATGTTATATTCTAATATAAAAATTCGAATGAAAGAAGGTATACTCAGTAATAAATCCAGAGGTCCTTTGCACTTAAAAACTACAACCACAAGTCCTCTTCCTCTCCGTGACTTGAGCTCAGCTTTCTGTTCTACTAATCAGTACTTTTGCATACCTATATGTGTACCTACACATATGTATCTTCAGAAGTTTTTTTTCAATAAATGAATCATCCTTACAAGTTGTTCTGCAACCTGTGGTTTCAATTTAACAATGTTTTTAAGCTCTTACTTTATCAATGGGTACAGATCAAACTCATTTTTTGTAAGGATTGCGTATTATTTCAAAGTATAAATGACTCATAATACACTCATTTACTTAGTAAGTTCCCTTTATGGTGCCACTGCAAAATGTTCCACAAAAAATCTGCTATCTCAGACCGGTTTCTTTTCAGCTCATGACTCGCCTTTAAAGAATTTAAATACCAGTGCTGGACATTAGAAAAATATACCAGTAAGCTGGGATGGACGCTTCCATTTATTAATCTGATATTAGTACTGAGCTACACAGTCAGACAAAGCTTAGTGACTGAATAATAACTGAGCTACACATAAATACAGGAATGAAATCTGTGACACCTGAAAAAAGGCCAATAAAAAAATCCATGTGTTCTAATATGATTGACCCCTAATTTTCAATTAGAGTGGTAAATATAAAGAAAAAAAACAATATCATGACCTGTTCTCCTTGAAATAACAATCCTTTCTTTACTGCTAAAAGGATTACAGAGTATGTAATCATAACCATTATAAACAGAGAACTCTCCTAAGGGTTTACATTTTAACCTTTTATAAAGTTCTTAAGCACTCTCTCACAGCCAAAAGAGCCTTATTTTTTATTTCTATTGAGAAGTCATGTCAGGACTATCTCTGCTCTCACGCCTTCATGCTCAGAGGCAGATGATCCTCCAGTCCCAAGAAATTGTCATCATTTGAAGCTAACATACAAGACTCACTAAATAGGAAGAAATTACTAATTCACAACCAAACCCCTATGCCACGCTCTTTCTAGCCCAGAATTTAGTCTCAAGTCTCATCCAAACCAAAGAATGGTCATAAATTCTGCACTGAAGAAATCTTCACGATTATACTCAGAAAAACAGAATAGTGTATTGAGAGTAACAGAGGGTTGGTTGACAAGGCGCTGCTTACTTTTTAAAGGCACATATTTTTGAGAAAAAAAAAAAAAAACAGATCACAAGATCAGAGAACTGATTACTAAATTAGCCAGACACAAGTAAACAGTCCAGCATGATCAGTACACAGAGCTGGAAAAGTCATTAGACATGGGCCTTGTTTAATCGGCTCAATTCTACTTTTGCTAAGAATTACGCAGAAAAATAACAAATCTTGATTTAAACACTTACTGTTTTAATGTTGTGGTTTAGTTGCTAATTCATGTCCAACTCTTTGCAACCCCATGGACTGTATGTAGCCTGCCAGACTCCTCCGTCCAAGGAATTTCCCAGGCAAGAATACTGGAGTAGGTTGCCATTTTCTTCTCCAGGAGATCTTCCCAACCCAGGAACTGAGCCCACATCTCCTGGATTGACTGGTAGATTGTTTAACATTGCATTTCTGTGAATCGTAATACTGCTTTGCTGTCATCTTTCCCAGAAAAACATGACAGGACTGAAAAAACAAACGTATGTTACTTTTCCCTCCCTCTAGCCTTCTCTCCCCCTTTTTCATCCTCCCTTTCTTCATTCTTTTCTCCTTTCCATTCCTCCCGTCACTTGTTCTTATTTTCATTCCTGTAGCACAGGATTTCTCCACCTCAACATTCTTGGCATTTGAGATGCCACATCATCTGTCTCGTAGGAGCCTGCTGTGTGAACACAGGAAGTTTAGTGACGTCCTTGGCCGATACTGACAAGGTGCCAGCCGTACCTCTTCAGTTTTGACAACAAAAATGTTTCAAGACCTTGTCAGATACGGCAAGTAAAACCACCCCAGTTGAAAACCACTGTTGTAGCATTTGTGAAGTAGGACATCTACAGCAGCAAATCCTTAATCCAACCCACTCTATCCACATACCTGGCCGCCCAGAAACTGAGGTGATGCCTCGTTGCCCACCGCACCGGGTGAAGCCTCCTTAACCCACAGTTCTCAACATCCTCCCCCCCACAAGGAGTAGGAATATAGCAAAACTATTAACAGTAAAAAATAATTATCAACACCTGTTCTAAGAACTTTAAGGCATTTTATCAGAATTTGTTTAGGAGTCGGTTTTCTCATGTTTAAAAGGAGATAACAGTACTCACTACCTAAAGGATCTTGGTGAGAACTCAATGAACTACTGTAACTAAAGCTTAAGTTGAGCACTTATTAAATGTCACTTTAACTACTAATGATCTTTATTTCTACTGCTACTGTTATCATCTTCTCATCCAAGTCTCTCAGCTGCCCTAATAAACAGAAGATCTAGAAGGCAAACATGAATCTATCTAACACCAGAGCCTGGGCTCGTAAATATTAATGTTGTTGAAAGAGGAGGCACTAAGAATGGCGTATTTAGACAATTAAATTTGTGATTTAAATTTTTTTTAAGATTCAGAGTTTAAGAAGTAAAAAGAAACAAGAGAAAATAACCTTATATACTACCTGTTTAATCAGGTGCATCAAAATATTGTCATTTCAACATGTAAATAAAATTGTTGATGAGACTTGTTTTTTTGAGTGCTCAAAGTCTGGTGCTTGCAGCTCATCTTAATCTAAGCCACGCACATTTCAAGGGCTCGGTAGCCATATGTGGGTAGGTTACTCTATTGAACAGTGCAGGGTTAGACTAAGGAATATCAAGGATATTATGTCTGCACAAACCTCACTGCCTCCCTGTCACATGTCAGTCATGTGGTTGAAAGTCTTGCCTTCTTCATTAGATTAGATCTTCTTTAGTGAGGAAGACTATAACTTGTTAATCATTGTATAGCGCACACAATTGGATGTGCTATTTCTCTAACAGAAGCATGAACCAAAAAATAAGCAAGTAAATGAGTAAAATAAAATTAAAATCAAACAGGAGGCTGCATATTTTTTAACCTCAGAGAAGCAGAAAGTTTGAAAATCCAAAACCTCTATAGTAAGAATCATTTGGCTGTTGAGAGAAGAGTGCAGAACTATAACAGATGCACAACTCAAATCTCCTGCTGTCAATCTGATAAAATCCTGAATATTTTCACATTAAAAATGCACTTTAATTTTTTCTGTATTCACATCCTGCCTGTAGAATTGCATGATTTTTACACAATTCTTTTTGAACTTTCTTAAGAACAGAATTTAAGCAAAGTACTTTTAGAAAATTTTACAGAAATATTACAAAAGAATGGACAAGTGATATGAATACTAAAGTCGGGATTGTGCCTAGCATATCAGAAGTTTGAACATTTGTCAAAGGATGACTAAATAGTCTCAACCGTCTGATCTACTTTGAGCGCTAGTCCTTACACACTGTTTTTTTCTTAAAACATGAAGCCTAAACCAAGTATAATGTTCTGGATAAGCGAACAAGAGCAGATACAACAAAAGTATTAACTCTCTTAATAGACTTTGTGGTTATAAACCTGTTCATTACGCCACATTTTAAAACTCTATCATGAATCAATCCTTGTACAATTTCTACATATATATATATATGGACATGAGTATACATACATAAAATTGAACTTTAACATAGAGTCATATGAGTTCCTATTAGACCTTCTTTTCTTAGGTTTCATCCATATTTCAAAAGTTTTAGGTGAAAATTCATTTTAATTCTAACATTTACTACGTTAACTGATTTTCCTAGTTTTATGACAACCACAAATCTGAGCACCACAGTCACGTCTTCAGCCAAATGTTTATGGGAATATTAAATGACATTTAGAAGAAGTTCTGTGGAGTACCAGTAGGTGTCGTAGTTCTCAAAGTTCCTGTGCAGAAGAATTGCCCTGGGGAGCTCTAAAATACAGACAGACAGGTCTGTCCGCCAGTAAATCCGATTCAGTTGGTCTGGATGAGGGCCTAGGAATACCAAGTTTTAGAAAGCACCCGCAGAAATAAATGCTCTGGAGAAACAAGAAATAGCAAAGGAGAAAAGGCATGCTCTGTTTATTCAGAGCTCACTGCCCCAAGGGAGTCATCCCTGTTTCTCACATGTAACAGAGGCAGGCAGAGGAGGGTGAAAGCCCTCACAATGAGAGGGAAAGAGAAAGACCTCAGGCGTGTGGACTGTGCATTTGTGTCCCACCCAAAACTTCTACAGTGAAATTCCAACCAGGAATATGATGGTTTTAAAAAGCAGGGACTTTGGGAGGTAAGTAGGTCATGATGGTGAAGCCTTCCTGAAAGAGACCCCAGAGAGCTTTCTCACCCTTTCTACTGCATGAGAAAGGAGAAAGGAGAGGAAGTCTATAAACCATGAGGCAGTCTCTCACCAGACTCTGAATCTGCCAGAGCCTTGGTCCCAGCCTCTAGTACTGTAAAAACTAAATGTTAATTGTTTAATCTCCACAGTCTATAGTATTTTTGTTATAGCAGCTCCAAGAGCCTGAAAATTAAAATATGGCCAGGTTGGAGGCTGTTGGCATGAGGAAACTGCAGGCAGGGTACACAGAAGTGGGGCATCCTAAGTGACAGGTTGGGGGTTTCGACTTTCTCCCATTGATTCTACACTGGGAGCAGGGGCGAAAATTAGGTCAGTGATTGACCAAGTCCCGGTTACCTGAAGCCAGTTTTTAGGAGGGCTATTGTTTGGCTTCCTGGACTGTCTGACTATACACAGTGGTCTGACTTCCTGGACTGGTTACTCTCGGTAAGAGGTTGGCTTTCTAGGCTGATTGCCACGCATTGTGGATCAGAGTTCTATTTTTATACATGGTCTAGTCATTGTCCGTATGTATATTGTCTTTCATGCTCCAGGAAATCCTGATACAAGAGTTTCCGAAACCTTACATGCTAGACATTTAAAGAACTACTTCTTACTCTCCTGGTTGACTCACTAAACTTATGCTCTCTGAAAGGTGACATTTCCTTGTATGGCCCCAGGCCATAAAGATATTAAGACTGAATGACCAGTTGAAATACAATCTCTGACTTGTGTAACTGTTCACAATTTACAGTATTTCACATTCTTTTCCTTTCTTTATGAAGGGCATTATTCTATTAACATGTGATAACTTGCAACAGGTTACAGGTTACACGAATTAGACATAAATAAACCAAACAAAGCACAGAAAGTTTTTCTAAACCTATTTCACCACCAGAAGGAAGAGGTATGTGTTAGGGGGGAATTTATCCCAATATGGTCACAGAAAAAAAAAAAAAATATATATATATATATATATATATATAATTTGGTAAAATTTCTGACCACATACCTATTAGAATGGTAAAGAAAAACAAATAAATAAGCCTGACAATTCTAAGTGCCAAAGGGAATTAAAAGTAACCTGTGCTTCCATATGTTGCTGCTGCTGCTGATGTTAAGTCGCTTCAGTCGTGTCCGACTGTGTGACCCTATAGACAGCAGTCCACCAGGCTCCCCCATCCCTGGGATTCTCCAGGCAAGAAGACTGGAGTGGGCTGCCATTTCCTTCTCCAATCATATGTTGCTAGTGGCAATGAAAAATGGTCCCAGCACTCTCATTGGTTTCCACTTTGGAAAAACTGTTCAGAAATTTCTTGTAAAATTAGACATACACCTACCATCTGGCCCAGCAACAAAACTACAGATATTTACCCTAGGGAAATGAAAACTTATATTCATGCAAAAACCTGTATGTGAGCATACATAACAGCGCTATCTATAAATGTCAAGAACCAGAAACAACTCAGATGTCCTTTAAAATTAGGGAATGGATAAATAAATTATGCTCCATCCATGTGATAAAAGAATACTGAGCATTTAAAAAGGAATAAAGTATTGATTCAAGAAACAACATGGATGTATCTTAAATGCATTTTGCTAAGTGAAAGGCCACATAATTTATGTTTCAATTTGTATGACATCCTTGAAAAGGCAGAGTTATAAAATGGAAAAATCAGTTCTTGGCAGGGGTTTGGGGAGTGGGAGGGAGAAGTAAACTACAGAGGTGTAACAGAAGGGAGTTTTGAGGATGATGAAACTGTTCTTTAAAAAGCGATCATGTTCGATACACAGCTCCGTACTTTTGTTAATCTCCATAAAGCTGTATTCCACAAAGGATAAATTTTACTATATGTAATTTTTTTTTAATTTACAGAGTTTATTTGGACTTCACCACTTTTTTTTTATTAGTTTTGCCATACAATGACATGGTATCACCATGGGTTTACATATGCTCCCCCTCCAGAACACCCTCCCTCCTCCCTCTCTCCTCCCTCCCCCCGGGAAATCTCGATGCACCAGCCCCGAGCATCAATCCTGGGCTGGCGATTGATTAGATATATGATAATTAACATGTTTCAATGTCATTCTCCCATATCATCCCACCCTTACCCTCATCCACAGAGTCCACGAGTCTATTCTATACATCTGCGTTCCTTACTATATGCAATTTTTTAAGTAAAACAAGATATAGAGAGAATCCAACAGAAAGAAGTCTGTGAAAAATGAATTTAAATGTACTGTAAATGAACAACACAGGGAGTGGGGAAGAAAGGAGCTGACCCAAGTAGCTTTGAAAAATGGTGATAGGACTGGATACTGCAGAGTCAAAGATAAAAAGAACTGTCTACAAAAATGTTTGTTGTTCCACTGCTGTGTCCAACTCTTCATCAGCCCATGGACTGTAGCATGCCAAGCAACTCTGCCCTCCAGTGTCTCCCGGAATTTGCTCAAATTCATGATCATTGATTTGGTGAGGCTATCAAACTATTTCACTCTCTGCCACCCCCTTCTCCTCCAGCGTTCAGTCTTTCCCAGCATCAGGATATTTTCCAATGAGTCAACACTTCATATCAGATAGCCAGAGTATTGGAGCTTTAGTAACAGTCCTTCCAATGAATACTTAGGACTGATCTCCTTTAGGATGGACTGGTTGGATCTCCTTGCAGTCCAGGGGACTCTCACAAGTCTTCTCCAACACACAGTTCAAAAGCATCAATTCTTCGGCACTCAGCTTTCTTTATGGTCCAACTCTCACATCCATACATGACTACTGGAAAAAACACTGCTGCTTTTCAATTGCCAAGTTGTGTCCAACCCTTTGCGACCCCATGGATTGCAGCAGAGCTTCCCTGGTGGCTCAGATGGTAAAGAATCTGCCTACAGAGCAGAAGACCTGGGTTTGACCCCTGGGTCAGGAAGATTCCCTGGAGAAGGTGGGATGGACTTTCCATCTAGGTGGGCCAGGCTTCCAAGGTGGTGCTAGTGGTAAAGAACCCACCTGCCGATACAGGAAACATAAGAGATGTGGGTCTGATATCTGGGTCAGGAAAATCCCCTGGAGGACTGCATGGTAACCCACTCCAGTATTCTTGCCTGGAGAAGCCCATATGCAGAGGAGCCTGGCCAGCTAACATCCACACAGTCGCAAAGAGTCAAATACAACTAACATGACTTAGCATGCACACACGGACTACAGCACATCAGACCTCCCTGCCCCTCACCATCTACTGGAGTTTGCCCAAGTTATTGTCCATTGACTCAGTGATGCCATCCAACCATCTCATCTTCTGTCAATCCCTTCTTCTCCTGCCCTCAATCTTTCCTGGCATCAAGATCTTTTCCAATGAGTCAGCTCTTCGAATCAGGTGGCCTAAGTATTGGAGCTTCACCTTCAACATCAGTCCTTCCAATGAGTATTCGGGGTTGATTTATTTTAGAATGAGTGGTTTGATCTTCTTGCTGTCCAAGCGACTCTCAAGAGTCTTCTCCAGCATCACAGGTCAAGTGCATCAATTGTTCAGTGCTCTGCCTTCTTTATGGTCCAAATCTCACATCCATACATGACTACTGGAAAGACCATAGCTTTGACTGCAGGGAACTTTGTCAGCAAAGTGATGTCTTTGTTTTTCAATATGTTGCCTAGATTTGTCATAGCTTTCCTTCCAAGGAGCAAGTGTCTTTTAATTTCATGGCTGCCGTCATCGTCTGCAGTGCTTATGCTGCTGCTGCTGCTGCTGCTAAGCCGCTTCAGTCGTGTCCTACTCTGTGTGACCCCGTAGACGGCAGCCCACCAGGCTCCTCTGTCCCTGGGATTCTCCAGGCAAGAACACTGGAGTGGGTTGCCATTTCCTTCTCCAATGCATGAAAGTGAAAAGTGAAAGTCAGTCGTGTCCAACTCCTAGCGACCCCATGGACTGCAGCCCACCAGGCTCCTCCATCCACGGGATTCTTCAGGCAAGAGTACTGGAGTGGGTTGACATTGCGCCCAGGAAAATGAAATCTGTCACTGTTCCCACTTTTTCCCCTTCTATTTGCCATGAAGTGATGGGCTTGGATGCCATGATCTTAGTTTTTTAATACTGAGTTTTAAGCTGACTTTTTCACTCTCCTCTTTCACCCTCATCATGAAGCACTTTAGTTCTTCACTTTCTGCCATAAGAATAGTATCATCTGCATGTCTGAGTTTGTTAATATTTCTCCTGGTAACCTTGATTCCCACTTGTAACTCATCCAGCCTGGCATCGCATGATGTGCTTTGCATAGAAGTTAGATAATCAGGGTGACAATATTCAGCCTTGATGTGATCCTTTCCCAATTTTGAACCAGTTTATTGTTCCATGTCCAGTTATAACAGCTGCTTTTTGACCTGCATACAGGTTGCTCAGGAGATAGATAAGGTGGTCTAGTACTCCCACCTCTTTAAGAATTTCCGACAATTTGTTGTGATCCACACGGTCAAAGGCTTTAACACAGATGTTTTTCTGGAATCCCCTTGCTTTCTCCGTGATCTAATGAATATTGACAATTTGATTATGGTTTTTCTGCCTTTTCTAAATCCAGCTTATACATCTGGAAGTTCTTGGTTCATATACTGCTGAAGCCTAACTTAAAGGATTTTGAGCATAATCTTGGTGGCATGGGGAGAGAGTGCAATTGTCTGATATTTTGAACAATCTTTAGTACTGCCCCTCTTGGGAACTGGGATGAAGATTGACATTCTCCTGTACTGTGACCACTGCTACGTTTTCCAAATGTGCTCACATACTGAGTGCAGCACTTTAATAGCATCGTCTTTTAGGATTTTAAACAGTTCTGCTGGAATTCCATCACCTCCACTAGCTATATTGGCAGCAGTGCTTCCTAAGGCCCACTTGACTTCACACTCCAGGATTTCTGGCTCTAAGTGAGTGACCACACCATCGTGGTTATCCAGGTCAAGATATTTTTTGTGCAATTTTTCTGTTTTTTGATCTGTTCTGCTTCTATTAGGTCTTTATTGCTTCTGTCTTTTATTATGCCCATCTTTACATGAAATATTCCTTTGATATCTCATTTTTAAAAAATTTAAAGCTTTAATCTCCCTTATAACAAGACTCTATTACAATCTGTTATGAAGCCAATGTACGGATTGTAACAGGAAATGGTAAAATATATGTGCCAGATGATCAATAATGATAGCTTTCCTAAAGATTGCACATTGAAAAGTGAAAATAAAGAGTGTCTAACTTACAACCAGAATGAGCGTACTCTTCCTCTTTTCAATGGTATTTAAGTAGATAAAATGAAGAATCTGTACTGTAAGATCATTTTCAACCTCTCATAAATGAGGACGACTCCTCCCCTCATTTAATGTAATGTTTCACAGATGGGATCTTCTTCACAGAGTTGCCTTATCACTTTTCACATTTATTGGCAATCTACACTCTCTTGGAGTACCGAGTATTTTCACTGAGTTTTGTGTGCCATGTATCCTATTTTGAGTCACTCTGTCTGAATAGAATTCATGAGTATTTTGTAACTCCACAAAACTTTGTTGGGTAGAGCCCATGACTTTTGATCAGGAATGCAAAGTAGTCAGTAAGTAAACCACAGCATCTTAAGAGTAACTGACTTAAAGTCACAATATTAAGTCAGTCTTGCCACTTCCTTGTGTGGATAAGGAACTTACTTACTATGGGCCTGTTTCCTTGGTAGCCAAATGTTATAATTATCCCTTCTTTGATTACTCCACTGGGTTGTCATTATGAAAGCATTAAGGTTTTGTAATCTCATTACATAAAAACTATACAATTGAGAGTTGCTATGATGACTACAAGTATCAGAAAATTTTTTAAATGAATGAAAATCAAAGAAAAACTCTTTTTATATTGATAGGAACAGTACATGACTGACTGTGTACCCTGACCAAATTATATGATTATGAAAATGATAAATATGATCATAAAATATCTTCTTCCAATTATATTCAATAATAAAGAAAATAAAAGTAAGTTATAATGTATTATTTAGTCACTAAGTTGTGTCAGACTCGTTCACGACCCCATGCACTCTAGCCCATCGGGCTCTTCTGTCCACGGGATTTCCCAGGCAAGAATATTGGAGTGGGTTACCATGCCATCCTCTGGGGAATCTTCCCAACTCAGGGATCGAACCTGCATCTCCTGCATTAACAGGTGGATTCTTTACCACTGAGTCACCTGAGAAGCCCAAATTATAGTGTAGCAATTCAATTTAATAATTTTTCCAAGGGATCTACCTCTCTGCTCTTCTGTCTCAGCAACATCATTAAGCAATTGTTGTTCTGTTTTGGGGCTTTTCCTTCCGGACCCTGTCAAGAATTTAGGTGTTTTTCCGTTGTTCTAGGGCACTGTGGCAACATACCGTTCACTTCTGCACAAGTCAGCTGCTGAAACAAGACTTACAGACCTGCTGAAACCATGATCACTTTCAACTTCAGTTTCATCACCTGAAAAATGATATTGGGTTATATTAGCAGGCAGATTCCTTACCACTGAGCAACAAGGGAAGCCCTTAACTTTGAAATTTTAAAAAAAAAAAAAAGACTCTTCTTAGGGCCTTGGAAGGCACCAGGTAAGAGCCCCTCAAGAACAGTTCATTAGCTTCATACCAAATCTTCTGTTTCTCCAACCAACCTGAGCCTGCCCCTTGTCACCTGCTGGCTGAGCAGAAGGGAAACCCAGACTGTGATACAAAAGATGACCCTTGAGGATTGAAGCTGAAAGGTCATGGGAAGGAACAAATTCTGGAATGCCTAGAAAAGCTCCTAGACGTAGTGAAAATGTAGTTACTACCTCAATCTTGCATTAATGACAGTATGAAAATAGATATCCGCTTTCCTAGAAAGAACAATAGGAAACTGGACCAAAACCAAATTCTACCAAAGAAGGCAGAGCACGTGCCTGCACCAGGGGCTACCGCCAACTGCACAGCAGAGTGAGGGTGGTAGCCGTGATCAATGAATTACGTCTGTCAGGGCACTGAAATCTAAGGTGACCCAGAGAGTTAACCGCCTTGGTTTGATTATGTCAGTCCAATCCAGGGAACTCGGGAAAGCTGAATTGGAGATAGTGAGTAGAGAATCAAATTATATTCTTCATGGCTGGAAGAATTTAACAAATATTCTAGTTCTAATATATATATTTTAAAAAAAAAGATAAAAATACAGTCTCTGCCCTCATGCTGTAAATATTTACATGGAAAATTGTTTTAGGTCATAGACCTTGACACAAAGGCTTGCTTGTGAAAATCTTATTGAGTAGTGCTCTCAGGAGGACTTCTCAGGTGGCGCTAGTGGTAAAGAACCCACTTGCCAATGCAAGAGACATAAGAGACGCAGGTTCGATCCCTGGGTCGGGATGATCCCCTGGAGAAGGCAAAGGTTACCCACTCCAGTATTCTTGGGCTTCCCTTGTGGCTCAGCTGGTAAAGAATCTGCCCTCAATGTGGGAGATCTGGGTGCGATCCCTGGGTTGGGAAGATCCTCTAGAGAAGGGAAAGGCTGCCCACTCCAGTATTCTGGCCTGGAGAATGCCATGGACTGTAGAGTCCACGGGGTCGCAAAAAGTCAGACACGACTAGCCACCGACGGTTCACCCCTGATCTCCCCAGCAAAGGACCAGCAGCCTTGTGTTTTCAAACGTAGGCTATTATTCAGGTATGGTGAATAACAGGAGATGAGTGCCGCTGAAAGGATAGCTTGTTAAGTCCCCTAGAGGGGGTCAGTCGGGGGAGCACCAGGTCAGCCGGAGGCAGAGGGAGGGCGCGGAAAGCACGTGCAGGAGCCTTGACTGCGGTTTCCTCAGAAAGAAAGGGCTCGGCGGGGTAAACAGAAAGGGAAGAGGAACTCAAGAGCCTCCTGACCAAAGCGAAAGAGGAGAGTGAGAAAGCTGGCATAAGCCTCAACCCTCAGAAAACCAAGGTCATGACAAGAAAACTCAGTCACTGGGTGACTTTCACTTCACTTCTCTGAACTGAGATTACAGGGCTCTCAAAACTTCCTGCCATAGTATAAACGGGCCCCTTGACAAGCATAAGGCACAGACCTGAAGACACCAATGGCCACTTAAAGAACAGGAGGAAGGTAGGTGCGTCTAGACGGAGTCCGCTGCGAATGAGCGTCCTCGCTGGGTGAAGACGGAAGACGGTGACTCGCGAAGTGCACGCTGGGCCTTCCCAGGTGGCCTAGCGGGTGAAGAGCCCGCCTGCCAGGGCGGGAGACGCGAGGGCCCGGGTTCGATCCCTGGGCCGGGAAGATCCCCTGGAGGCGGACATGGCAGCCCACTCCGAAAACCCCACGGACAGAGGGGCCTGGCAGGCTACGGTCCAGGGGGTCGCGAAGAGGCAGACACGACTCAAGGGCCCTGTGAGGACATGGCCAGTCTCCGGGAGAGAAGGAGCATTTCAGAGGGATGTGCTCCCCCTTCCTGCTTTACTAGTCCAGTCCTGCTGCCCGCGTCCTGTTTTAAATATTCTATTTCTGTTTGACTACATTCTGTGATTCTGTCCCCCGACAGCAGATGGTCCACACTTGGCACATTCTGTGGGTAATTCAAAGATTTGTTTACCTTTGCTCTGAAGCTCTGTGACATTTGTTCTTACATGCCAGCAGAGGCAACAGAAGGAGAATAAACGCGTAAGGTAGACTCAACTACTGTTCTCAAAATAGGTTGGCTTGATATGTTTTCCCTTAACTACCATTAAGTAATTTTTTTATAATAGTGAAAGCCAAATAAGTGCAATGGTCCAAGAGAAAATAGGGAAAATAAACGCCAACAGGCTCCGTGTACAATCCCAGCTGCATTTGGATATAATACAACTTTCCTTTTTGAAAATTTAGAGGGGAAAATATTATTTTCTAATATTATTCAGAAACCTTACAAATAAAGCTTCTGTTAAGTCTTTTCGAGAATGGTACTTAAAATTGCTTGGTAAATATTAGGAAGTTTTCAGAGTAGGACTGAGAAATAGTATCTGTCTTTTCACCAAGGCAAGAGACACAAGAGACATGGGTTCAATATCTGGGTCAAGAAGGTCCCCTGGAGGAAGAAACAGCCACCGCTCGAGTACTCTCGCCTGGAGAATCTCAGGGACAGAGGAGGCCGACGGGCTAGGGTCCACAGGGTGGCAAAGAGCTGGACACGTGACCTAGCACGCACGCATCTGCTTTTTTCAGAAACATACTCAGCCTCTCTTCTAAAGAAAACTGAGGCTAACACAGAAGACAACTTTTCAGTTCACAATCTATGGTTTCATTGAAATGCTTTTCCTTGGAGACCATGATTTGAACTACATCATTTCTATGTTAGGGTTTCACCGGTGGCCCAGTGGTAAAGAATCTGCCTGCCCATGCAGGGGATGCGGATGAGATCCCTGCACCAGGATGATCCCCTGGAGGAGGAAAGGGCAACCCCGTGTTCTCACTGGGATAACCCCAAGCACAGGGGATCCTGGTGGGCATCCATGCAGTCGCCAAGAGTCAGATAAGAAGGAGAGACTGAGCACTCCCATGTTATGTATATTAGCGGAATTCTTAAATCAATTTTCAATTTCCAGACACAGGTAACCTCTTATTTAGAGTACTGAAACTCCTTGTTGTCTCTCCTTCCTAAATTGTACCTTTTTATTTTCACAGAGCCAACTAAATTTGCTAAGCACTTGAGTTCAAACACATTTGTGGGTTTCTGGCCAAAATAATCTTAGATCTATTTGCACTTATTTTATACATTAAATAAGAATTACTTTATATATAGCTTGCATGGGTTTTTTTATTAATAAAAAATATTTAACAAGCATGAGAAGTCGCTGCAGTCATGTCTGACTCTTTGTGACCCTATGGACTATATATAGCCCACCCGGCTCTTCTGTCCATGGAATTCTCCAGGCAGGAAAGAATACTGGAGTGGGTTGCCATGCTCTCCTCTAGGGGATCTTCCCAACCCAGGGATCGAACTGGGGTCCTGCCTTAATTATTTCTTTCAATTTATTTTTAAATACTATCCTGTTAAGTATTTCCTTCCCAGAGAGTCAGACAGATATGCTTAAATATACTGTAATTTTATACACTTCCATCTCAAATTAGATGATTTTGTTTACTTTGGGGAATCCTGATTATACTCTCTGTTTAGTTGCTCAGCTGTGTCCAACTCTTTGGGGCCCTGTCCATGGGATTTTTCAGGCAAAAATGCTGGAGTGGGTTGCCATCTAGGTTATTTATATTTCACTTCAGTTGAATTCTTTAACATTTTTCTCAGCATAGATGAGAATGGATCATGCTGGTCCAAGCAGGACTTTAAGAAGAGAATAATCACAGAACAGATATTTCAAGATTAAATAGGCACTTGTAATATAAAATTCCTCTGTCAATTATAACTTCCCCTTTGTGGTTTGTGAATTATTTTATATTTTTGAATTAGGTCTCTATACCAAAATCAAACCTTAAAGTTCTTTCTACTTTCTTTATAGAAAAGAGTTTTAGAAAACTCTTTTCTAAATAGAGTTCTTTTCTCTATTAAGTGTCAATATTAATCTTTTGGGACTATAACTAATGTAAGTTTCTCAAGAAAAGAATTCAAATTCTAGCATAAAGAGTCTCCTTTAGACATGTTAGATAACACTTAATGAAGCATTTTCTATATTGTTAAGGCTTTATGCTATGCAGCCTGTGTATAAAATGATTATTGAAGTGGTTTTAATATTTTAAAACTTACATAATTTCTCATCTAAGTACTAAAAAGTCAGAACTTAAACTCTGGCCACAAGTAATGTATGATGTGTGTTATTCTTAGTCATTATATTAATATTAATAATACTCATAAGGAATTAAACTATTAATTTTTATTAGACCCAAAAAAGTCATTTTATTGCACTAATTCAATCACAGGAAACACAAAGGATGCTGGATTTAAGCTGAATGCAAATAAAATTTAAATATTTATTGTTCGATTTAACCACACTGGTATATGCTCTAGATGTGGCTTAGCTTTTATTCTAGATAGAGAAAATGATTCAACCAACTCTGTTCTTTGCATACAAAGGGAATATTTTTCCAATATGATTTTCTGTTCTTCTGACCTGAAGAAATCTCTTCTACCTTGTCTTTAATCCATCTCTTAGAGCTATATCACAGCCCAATCTGAAGTGAAGATTATTGCTATGCAAACATGTTTTGCTAACTCCAAAAAGTCAACCTTTTTGCATTGACACAATCTGGAGAATTTTTAATTACAGAGAGCAACTGGCATTACCATAAACACACTCAAGCTTACCCTCTTATAGGGCTAATAGCTGTGTCCAAGGTACAGTATTCCGCTAGCAAGCAAATGTAACTGAGGCGTGATACTTCTAATAGTGGAAGAGGGGATTGAAACACACAGCAGTACCAGAAGTCAGTTGATCCCAAAGTGAGTTCTTTCCACTCACCTCTTTTAACTGGGGCATCCTTGACAGCTCAGTGGTAAAGAATCCGCCTGCAGTTCAGGAGCTGCAGGAAACTCAGGTTCGATCCCTGGGTCTGGAAGATCCCCTGGAGGAGGGCATGGCAACCCACTCCAGTATTCTTGCCTGGAGAATTCCATGGACAGAGGAGCTTGGCGGGCTACAGTCCATAGAGTCACAAAGAGTCGGACACGACTGAAGCAACTGAGCATGCACTCACACAGCTCTTTCAACCCTGGTTAAATCTAGGTAACTGGTGATGAACAGCTGAGGTAGCATTCAAACATGACTTGTCCAGCCTGTGTAAGTCATCTCCGTGCTTCACTCATGTTCACTAATGTAGGGCCTGCCTCTAGGACTCGACATGCCATTTCCCCACCTCCTACATCAGTGAAGTATTTCCTACTGTATTAGTCAGGATGGCTTAGGTTGGGCATTGTAACAAATTAACCCTGACATCTCAATGGCTGAATAGCCCAAAGGTTTGTTTTGCACTCATATGAAGTCTGATAGATATCAGGTGATTTTCCAGAACATCTGACCTCTATACATAGACTCAGTGTGATCCGCCCATGTCCATCTCATGACTCTGCTTTCTCAACAACTGCAGAGAAAGACATCACCTGGAGATCACAGTCGCTCTTTGTACTTCAGTCCAAAAATGACCCAAGCACTTGTACTCAACCTGTTGGCCAGAAGTAGTCATATAGTGCTTAATCTGAAGCCAGGACAGGTGGCCCAGAGTGTCATTTTCTGCTGATTGAATTCCCTTTATACTCACCACTTTACCACCATGTAATAGCATAAAAAATGTACAAAGATCAATCTTCTTTCACCCTTTAAATGAAGACAGGGGACTGAGAGTATAGGTATTTCTTGAAATGATGCTTTAGTTTTGTCCTGTTGTTTTATTTCTTTATGAAATAAATGCAGTTGCTGAACTAAATAAATATATAATTTGAACCTTCAATTAGATATAAAATATTATTTATAGGATCTTATTAAACCTGTTAGGGCTTTAACTTTACTTTAAAATTTCACTTAGAGGGACTTCCTTGGTGATCCAGGGGCTAAGAGTCAATCCCCTGTGCCCAGGTTCCATCCCCAGTCAGGGAACTAAATCTCATATACTGCAACTAAGAGTTTGCATGCTGCAATCAACAATCCAACAGCCTCTGTACTGCAGCTAAGACCTGTATAGCCAAATAAATGAAAACAAAATACAGTATTTAAAAAATTAATTAAAAAATGTAAAGACACTATGAACATATATTGTTGTTGCAATACACCCTTGAAACACTTTTCTCCTAGATCCCCAGCTTCTCAACTTTGTATTGCTGCTAGCAAGTGATAAAATGACTGTTTATATTTATTGATAATTAATTTAATTGCCATTGATTAATTGTTAATGACTACAATGTATCAACCTATTAAAGCTACAGGAGCTATCCTTCTCCTTTGTCCTTCTCAACCTTCAAAATAAGAAAACATTAAATTCTGTTAGTTCTACCTCCTCAATAGCCCTCACATCCACTCATTTCTTGGCTTCTCTATTGTCTCTTTGCACATTCCTGCCCATCTCTCAATTTTATAACTGTGAAAACCTCAGTAACTGGTTTCCCTTAGCCCCATATTACACACCTTCCATCCAGTGTCTGCTTTTCATCTAGAATTATACAAATACAGCAGTGTGTTTGTGTGGGTATTAATTAAAACGCAGTCATATCATTGTCATTCCCCAATCAAATTAAGTCACAATCTTAGCATAGCGTCGCAAGGTATTGTATGGTCTGTTGAACTTTCTGGCTTCATCTCCACCAACCTCACCCACTTCAGCTACTGAGATCTGCTTATTCTTCCCAGGCTCCTTGATAGCTCAGTTGGTAAAAAAATAATAATAATAATAATAATCCACCTGCAGTGCAGGAGACTCCGGTTTGATTGCTAGGCAGGGAAGATTCGCTAGAGAAGAGATAGGCTACCCACTCCAGTATTCCCGGGCTTCCCTCGTGGCTCAGCTGGTAAAGAATCTGCTTACAATGTGGGAGACCTGGGTTTGATCCTTGGGTTGGGAGGATTCCCTGAACAAGGGAAACACTACCCACTCCAGTATTCTAGCCTGGAGAATTCCATGGACTGGGTCACAAATAGTCGGACTGAGCCACTTTCACTTCTCATTCTTCCCAGGATCACATGTCTCTTATTATTGACGAGATGCGCATGCATCTCTTTATGCCCGAAATACCCTAACCTCATGGCACCAAATGTTGACTAATTTCTACTTACTCTTTAGGATACATTACTAATTGGTATAGTAATTATCTCTAAACATGAATGAGAGCCTCTTCTTTTAAGCTTTCACATCTTATTCTGGCCTTGTCATAGTTCTTATTACACAAGATAGAAATTTTTTCCTTGTTGTAGGTCTCTCCAGCTATATCAGCCTTGTTCAAATTATGATTTAGAGAGAACTTTCATCTGAATTATTTAGGAAGCCTGTTAAAATTGTAAATCCTAAAATGCCACTCTAGACCTACTGAATCAGAATTCCTGAGAGTGAGGTCCAAAACTCCATGTTTAAGCACATTATTCAGCTGGGGCTAGGGCCTCTGGAAGGTGGAAAACTATTAACACAGGATGAAAGTCCTTTTGGAGATAGACTGACTCAGCTGATTTCTCAACATACATTTCTTTTTTTTTTTTTATTATTGTTTTTGCCATACATTGTCATGATATCACCATGGGTTTACATATGCTTCCCCTCCGGGTCCCCCCTCCCTCCTCCCTCCCCCCCAGGGAATATCGCTGCACCAGTCCCGAGCATCAATCCTGGGCTGGCGATTGATTAGACACATGACAATTAACATGCTTCAATGCCCTTCTCCCATATCATCCCACCCTTACCCTCATCCACAAAGTCCACAAGTCTATTCTATACATCTGCGTTCCTTTTGTTGTCTCCCATGTTGGGTTCTCATTACTGTCTTTCTAAATTCCATATATATGTGTTAATATACTGTATTGTTGTTTTTGCTTCTGGCTTACTTCACTCTGGATAATGGGCTCCAGTTTCGTCCATCTGAGTAGAATTGCTTCAAATGAATTTTTTTTTTAATGCTGAGTAATATTCCATTGTGTATATATACCACAGCTTTCTTATCCATTCGTCAGCTGATGGGCATCTAGGTTGCTTCCATGTCCTGGCTATTGTAAACAATGCAGCGATGAACATTGGGGTGCACGTGGCTCTTTCAATTCTGGTTTCCTCGGTGTATATGCCCAGCAGTGGGATTGCTGGGTCATATGGCAGGTCTATTTGCAGCTTTTTAAGGAACCTCCACACTGTTTTCCATAGTGGCTGTACTAGTTTGCATTCCCACCAACGGTGTAAGAGGGTTCCCTTTTCTCCACATCCTCTCCAGCATTTATTGCTTGTAGACTTTTGGATGGCAGCCATTCTGACTGGTGTAAAGTGGTACCTCATTGTAGTTTTGATTTGCATTTCTCTGATAATGAGTGATCAACATACATTTCTTTATGCCCAGCATCGTCCTTGGCTTAAGAGGCAGGCAAGAGAGAATTATGAAAGTTATATCCATTTGTATCATATTTGTCAATACAAAATTAATGGCTTTCATAACTCAGCCAGGATTCAGCAAAGGTTTAATTAACTAGCTAAAGGTACTCAAACAACCTGAGGTTTACACATTTATCACTGAGTGGTTTTGCCAGGTCTTTCTAATTTGTTTATCATTTTCTTTTCCTTATGTTTCTATCTAAGCTTTATTTCTAATTATTATTTAACAAGGGAAATTTTAAGACATGCCAATGCTTTTTTCTTTTCAGAAGTAATCTGTATTGTCCTTACCTTGAAAAGGCAGGTTCTAAAAATTAAGCAAATGAGACCTAAGTCGACTTAAAAGCTTTTGTACAACAAAGAAAAGCAAAAACAAAATGCAGACTATACTCAGACTGGCAGAAAGTGTTTGCAATTGAACGACCGTACAAAGGATGAGTTCAGCCAGCTCAGTCGCTCAATCATGTCCGCCTCTTTGCGACCCCATGGACTGCCAGGGTCCGTGGCACTAGGTGGGTGATCACACTACCGTGGTTATCTGGGTCATGAAGATCTTTTCTGTACAGTTCTTCTGTGTACTCTTGCCACTTCTTAATCTCTTCTGCTTCTGTTAAATCCATACCATTTCTGTCCTTTATTGTGCCCATCCTTGCATAAAACGTTCCCTTGGTATCTTCAATTTTTTCAAGGCAAGTCTTTCCCATCCTATTGTTTTTCTCTATTTCTTCGCACTGATCACTGAGGAAGGCTTTCTTATTTCTCCTTGCTGTTCTTTGGAACTCTACTTTCAGATGGGTAGATCTTCCCTTTTCTCCCTTGCTTTTGGTTTCTCAGCTGTGTGTAAGGCCTCCTCAGACAATTATTTTGACTTTTTGCATCTCTTTTTCTTGGGGATGATTTGATCAACACCTCCTGTACAACATTACAAACCTCTGTCCATAGTTCTTCAGGCACTCTGTTTATCAGATCTAATCCCTTAAATCTATTTGTCATTTCCATTGTATAATCATAACAGATTTGATTTAGGTAACACCTAAATTGCTTAGTGGTTTTCCCTACTTTGTTCAATTTAAGTCTGAATTTGGCAATAAGGAGTTCATGATCTGAGCCTCAGTCAGCTCCTGGTCTTGTTTTTGCTGACTGTATAGAGCTTCTCCATCTTTGGTTGCAAAGAATATAATCAATCTGATTATGGTATTGACAGTCTGGTGATGTCCATGTGTGGAGTCGTCACTTCAGTTGTTGGAAGAGGGTGTTTGTTATGACCAGTGCGTTCTCTTGGCAAAACTCTGTTAGTCTTTGCTCTGCTTCATTTTGTACTCCAAGGCCAAATTTGCCTGTTACTCCAGGTATCTCTTGACTTCCTACTTTTGCATTTCAATCGCCTATGATGAAAAGGACATCGTTTTTGGCTGTTAGTTCTAGAAGGTTTTGTAGGTCTTCATAGAACCATTCAACTTCAACTTCTTCAGCATTGTTGTTGGGGCATAGACTTGGATTACTGTGATATTGAATGGTTTGTCTTGGAAACAAACAGAGATCATTCTGTCATTTTGGGGATTGCACTTAAGAACTGCATTTTGGACTCTTGTTGGCTGTGAGGGCTACTCCATTTCTTCTAAGGGATTCTTGCCCACAGTAGTAGATATAATAGTCATCTGAGTTAAATTTGCCCATTCCAGTCTATCTTAGTTCACTGTTTCCTAAAATGTCAGTGTTCACTTTTGTCGTCTCCTGTTTGCCCACCTCCAATCTACCTTAATTCATGGACCTAATACCCAGGCTGCTATGCAATATTGCTCTTTACAGCATCAGACTTTACTTCCATCACCAGTCACATCCACAACTGGGCGTTGTTTTTGCTCTGCCTCCGTCTCTTCATTCTTTCTGGAGTTATTTCTCCACTTTTCTCCAGTAGCCTATTGGGCACCTACCGACCTGAGAAGTTCATCTTTCTGTGTCATATCTCTTTGCCTTTTCATACTGTTCATGGGGTTCTCAAGGCGAGAATACTGAAGTGATTTGCCATTCCCTTCTCCAGTGGACCATGTTTTGTCAGAACTCTCCACCATGACCCATCCATCTTGGGTGGCCCTATACAACATGGTTCATAGTTGCACTGAGTTAGACAAGGCTGTGGTCCATGTGATCAGTTTGATTAGTTTTCTGTGATTGTGGTTTGCATTCTGTCTGCCCTCTGATGGAGAAGGATAAGAGGCTTATGGAAGCTTCCTGATGGCAGAGATTGACTGTGGGGAAAACTGGGTCTTGTTCTAATGCGCGAGGCCATGCTCAGTAAATCTGTAATCCAATTTTCTGTGAATGGGCAGGGCTGTGTTCCCTCCTGTTGTTTGACCTGACACAAAACTATGGTGGAGGTAATGAAGATAATGGTGACCTCCTTCGAAAGGTCCCATTCATGCACTGCCACACTCAGTGCCCCGGACCATGCAGCAGGCCACCACCAACCCACACCTCCACCAGAAACTCCTGGACACTCACAGGCAAGTCTGGGTCAGTCTCTGGTGGGGTCCCTGCTCCTTTCTCCAGGGTGCTGGTGCACCCAAGACCCTGTGCCCTCCTAGAGCCTGTTTCTCCAGTCCTTACTAAGTTCTGGTGGCTCGAAGGTGCAGTTAAAGGCGACCTCCTCCAAGAGGGCTTGTGCCAGACCCAGGTCTGCTGCACCCGGAGCCCCCGCCCCTGCAGCAGGCCACTGCTGACCCAGACCTGCAGGAGACACTCAGACACGCAATGGCAGGTCTAGCTCAGTCTCTGTGGGGTCTCCTGGTGTGCACAGGTTTTGTCTGAGCCCTCTGAGCATCTCTGGAGGCTATAGGGTTTGATTCTAAACACGATTTCACCCCTCCTACCATCTTGCTGGGGCTTCTTCTTTGCCCTTGGACATGGGGCATCTTTTTTTGGTGGGATCCGACATTCTCGTGTTGATGGTTGTTCAGCAGCAAGCTGTAATTTTGGAGAAGATCAGCACACATCCTTCTATTTCTATGTCTTGTGTCCTTCTACTCCACCATCTTGTGTGATAAAGGATCAATCTCCTTATACAGCTCAATACAAAAAAACAATAACAACAACATAAAACAGGCCAGTCAAAAAAATGGGCAGAAGACCTAAATAGACTTTTTTTCTTAGAAAACATACAGATGATCAACAGGCATATAAAAAATCCTCAGCATGGCTAATTATTAGAGAAATGCAAATCAAAACTATGATGATGTATTACCTAATTCTGGTCAGAAGGGCTATCACCAAATATTCTAAAAATAACAAGTGGTACAGGGGCTGGATTAAAAGGAACCCTCCTACACTATTGGAGAGAACGTAAATTGGTACAGCCACTATGGAAAACAATATGGATGGTCCTTTGAAAACTAAAAATAGAGTTATAATATGATCCTGCAACCCCACTCCTGAGTATATTTCTGGAGAAAACTATAATTCTAAAAGATGTATGCACCCTAACATTCATTGTAGCATTACTTTCAGTAGCCAAGACATGGAAACAAGCTAAAACTCCCTCCACAGATGTATGGATAAAGAAATTGTGATATATATATATATATGTATATGTATATACATATACATATATGAAATATTGCAATAATGGACAGAAATGGTATAAACCTGACAGAAGGAGAGATATTAAGAAGAAATGGCAACAATACACAGAAGAACTGTACAAAAAAGGTCTTAATGACCAGGATAACCGAAATGGTGTGATGACTCATCTAGAGACAAACATCCTGGAGTGTGAAGTCAAGTGAGCCTTAGGAAGCATTCCTACAAACAAAACTAGCAGAGTTGATAGAATTCCAGCTGAACTACTTCAAATCCTAAAAGATGATGCTGATAAAAGTGCTACACTAAATATGCTAGCAAATTTGTATAACTCAACATGGCCATAGGACTGGAAAAGGTCAGTTTTCATTCCAGTCTCAAAAAAGGGCAATGCCAAAGAATGTTCAAATTACCACATAATTGCACTCATTTCACATGCTAGCAAGGTAATGCTCAAAATACTTAAAGCTAGGTTTCAGCAGTACCTGGAGAACTTCTGGATGTACAAACAGGATTTAGAAAAGGCAGAGGACCAGAGATAAAACTGCCAAATCTGTTGGATCATAGAAAAAGGAAGGGAATTACAGAAAAACATCTACTTCTGTTTCATTAACTCCACTAAAGTCTTTGACTGTGTGGATCACAAAAAAAGTGTGGGAAATTCTTAAAGAGATGGGAGTACCAGACACCTTACTTGTCTCCTGCAAAACCTGTACACAGGTCAAGAAGCAACAATTAGAACTGGACATGGAACAATGAACTGGTTCAAAATTGAAACAGGATTTGTAGTATAGCCTAAAGTCAGGTAGGTTGATTCCTCCAGTTCCATTCTTCTTTCTCAAGATTGCTTTGGCTATATGAGGTTTTTTGTATTTCCATACAAATTGTGAAATTATTTGTTCTAATTCTCTGAAAAAGACCTCTGGTAGCTTGATAGGAATTGCATTGACTCTATAGATTGCTTTGGGTAGTATACTCATTTTCACTATATTGATTCTTCCAATCCATGAACACGGCACATTTCTCCATCTATTTGTGTCCTCTTTGATTTCTTTCATCAGTGTTTTATAGTTTTCTATGTATAAGTCTTTTGTTTCTTTAGGTAGAAATACTCCTAAGTATTTTATTCTTTTTGTTTCGATGGTGAATGGAATTGTTTCCTTAATTTCTCTTTCTGTTTTCTCATTGTTAGTGTATAGGAATGCCAGGGATTTCTGTGTGTTGATTTTGTATCCTTAAACTTTACTATATTCACTGATTAGCTCTAGTAATTTTCTCGTAGAGTCTTTAGGGTTTTCAATATAGGGGATCATGTCATCTACAAACAGAGAGAGTTTTACTTCTTCTTTTCCAATCTTTATTCCTTTAATTTCTTTATCTGCTCTGACTGCTGTGGCCAAGACTTCCAAAACTATGTTGAAAAGTAGTGGTGAGAGTGGGCACCCTTGTCTTGTTCCTGACTTCAGGGGGAATGCTTCCAGCTTTTCACCATTGAGGATAATGTTTGCTGTGGGTTTGTCATATATAGCTTTTATCATGTTGAGGTATGTTCCTTCTATTCTTGCTTTTTGGAGGGTTTTTATCATAAATGGATGTTGAATTTTGTCAAAGGCTTTCTCTGCATCTATTGAGATAATCATGTGATTTTTATTTTTCAATTTGTTAATGTGGTGTATTACATTGATTGATTTGCGAATATTGAAGAATCCTTGCATCCCTGGGATAAAGCCTACTTGATCATGATGTATGATCTTTTTAATGTGTTGTTGGATTCTATTTGCTAGAATTTTGTATGGCAAAACCAACACAATAAAGAAAATTTTTAAAAAAAGAAAAGAAACAGGAGTACGACAAGGCTGTATATTGTCACGTTGCTTATTTAACTTCTATGCAGAGTACATCATGCGAAATGTTGGGTGGGATGAAGCACAAGCTGGAATCAAGATGGCAGGGAGAAATATCAATAACCTCAGATATGCAGGTGACCCCACCCTTATGGCAGAAAGCAAAGAGGAACTAAAGAACCTCTTGATGAAAGTGAAAGAGGAGAGTGAAAAGGCTGGCTTAAAACTCAACATTCAGAAAACTAAGATCATTGCATCTGGTTCATGGCAAATAGATGGGGAAACAGTGGAAACAGTGACAGACTTGGGCTCCAAAATCACTGCAGATGGTGACTCCAACCATGAAATTAAGACACTTGCTCCTTAGAAGAAAAGCTATGACCAACCTGAACAGCATATTAAAAAGCAGAGACATTACTTTAACAACAAAGGTAGTCAAAGCTATAGTTTTTCCAATAGTCATGTATGGACGTGAGAGTTGGACCATAAAGAAAGCTGAGCAATGAAGAATTGAAGTTTTTGAACTGTGACATTGGAGAAGACTCTTGAGAGTCCCTTGGACTGCAAGGAGATCCAACCAGTCCATCCTAAAGGAAATAAGTCCTGAATATTCATTGGAAGGACTGATGCTGAAGCTGAAGCTCCAATCCTTTGGCCACCTGATGAGAAGAACTGACTCATTGGAAAAAACCTTGATGCTGGGGGAAATTGAAGGCAGGAGGAGAAGGGGACAACAGAGGATGAGATGATTGGATGGCATCACCAACTCAATGGACATGAGTGTGAATAAGCTCTGGGAATTGGTGATGGACAGGGAGGCCTGGCGTGCTGCAGTCTATGGGGTCACAAGGAGTCATACACCACTGAGCGACTGAACTGAAAAATTGTGAAAGATTATGAGATTACAGTTTGCATATTCATTACTTTCATTTTCTCTTACTTATCCTAAAATGTACCATGAGAATATAGCATACTTTGCAGAGGAAAGGGAAAAATAATAAATTTCTGTGGTCTTATTTCTAACTGTTGCCTTAAGCAATGAAAGATTCTGAATGTTTGAAACAATGAAAATCCTTAATTGCATCAAATTAATTGGCTGAAAAGAAATTTTATCTATTATACCTGGTGGAGTCATTTCATCTCCCTTCCTGAAGAATGAGGCAGTTATTAAGCATAGATTGACTGTGGATTCAAGTTAAATCATACATTAATATTAAATTGTATTTCCTTAAAAAATTTTTAATATATGAAATCTTTTTTTTTAGGAAAAAAGAATAATTAAATTGATTTCCACCATTGCTCAGAGAATACTCCTAGCTGCAGGCAAAATCCATTACAAGAACATCTCTATTAGAATGAAACACAAATCCGGTGAACATTTATATGCAACATTTGGAAATTCATGCTTTAGGCTTATGGAAGTGATCCAAATGACTGCCTCTCACTAAATGTTGAGAGCAAAACCGAACTGCCATTCTAACGAGCAACTCTTTCAACTGTTATAAAGGATACTATAGTGAGTATCTCAAGCACTCAGCAGCATAAATCAATCATTAGATAAAGCAATGGAGCCAGGCTCAACCAGGAAATGCAAAAAATATATACGTATAGCCACACTGTTAAAAATGGAATCAATGGCTGCCATAATAAGATTATTTTGCTCGCATTATTACTCCCACAGTATTACTTTACTTTTATTGTAATAGAATGGTGTAATATATTTTTTAAAGATTCTCATGACTGATTTTTAAATTGTGTATTTATTCTATGATGGAAATTATTAAACACATATCAAAGAAAAACTTTCTTTTTTCCATTTTGAATATTTAACCAAAAAGTATCAGGTATTCTTAAAATTATTTCAATAATATCAAACCCAATTAGTCTGTAGAAAAAAAGGATAAAAATCAGTTAGTTCATATAAAGAATGGTCAGATTATGACTTAATGACAGAGGAAGTTTATTGCATAAGTTTTTAAAATAATACATTTTCATGTCAGTCAACAAAGAGAATTATGGAGGACAGTTCTCCCTAAAAGAATATAGAAAAGGAATGGAAGAGAAAAAGTAAGAATAATTTGACGGGTGTGACCACTAAAGGGAGTGGTAAGTGAGGATAAGTAAAGAAGTAATACTATAAGTAAATATCACTTTAAAATGGAGAAGAATCTAGGCAGAGTACTCAGGAAGTTGGCCCCTCTCCTCCATCCTATATACAGGACATATATCCATATCCAATATTTTATATTGGATTTTATAAATATCCAATATTTTATATTACATGACCACATCCAATTTTTTACAGTTCTCTTTATTCTGGGGACTTTGCCCTTCCCATGTTTCCTAATATCCACTAGAGTCACTTCCTACCAGTGACTCTCAGAGTTTTCTAATTATGCTTCATGTATGTCTTTCTGATGCCCACGAAAATCTACCAACAAAGAAAAATATCAGAACCCTTAGGTCATCAAAAGGATACTCAAGGGGGCTCATTCTTGTGTTTTCCATTTCCAAGCATTCTTTCAGGTTTGAGGTGGTGATCAAGAGTGATTATTCAAACCTGTTAAAGTAGATATCATGGGGAAGCAGGGGCAACTTGGAGGAAGAGTTGCCCCAACCCTACCACCAGATCCACTGTCTTCCCTTTACCACCATGCTCTCTGCCACAGGAAGTTGCCTTTTATGAACTTTATCACCCAGGCTTCTTTACCCTCTGGCTTCCATTTTGGTTTGGCTAAAAAGAGTTACCCACAGGAAAATTGGAACATAAAGGAGAAATACTAATGGGCATTCCTGCCCCCTCTTACCTGTTTTGACACTCTACTGTCTTCATTTGAATACAAAGCTCCCAGGATCTAAGTTCTTTCCAGGTCCAGCATCACATTCTCTCTTATTGCCCCTTCAAGCCTTAAACAGCCATAGCTTCCCCTATAGCCAGTCCCTGAAACTTCTATAGTCTTTGATCATTTAACTCCACCCACACCACAGTGTTTGTTCTACTCATCGACTTCTCTTTGCTCAGCCTACCAAGTGTGCCTTCTGTTTGCTGTCAGAACCCTGACACAGCCTGGAGACAGTCATGGCACAGCACAAACTTTTCCCTCAGGAATTCTAAGAAGTTGAAGAATTGGTCACTCTAGACCAACGCTAGAACTGAAGATGACAACCCTATAACCTCTCTCCACCTTCTTCCACTGACCAGGATTCATCTACCTGAGAAATTTGTCAGAGATGATTGCAAATACCTACAACATTTGTCTTTGTGTCATTAACAAAGAAGAGGATATTCCTAATAAAATACAGTGTGATAACAGTGGATATTGAAGTAAACAAATACAAATATTACCCATAATCTTTAATCCCCTCAAAAATGTTAAAGAAATAGTCCCTTTATGATCATTCTATGACGGTTCCCTATTTCTTTCTAGCAATATTATAAGTTGTATAAGTTTGCTAATCTGCTTTCATTTATTTTTGGCTCCCTCACTGCACAGAAGCTGCAGGGAGGCCCACGTCTGTACTCATTATTGTGTATGCCCGGTATCAGAGAAGAGTAGACCACAAAATAGTCACTCAATAAACAGTGTTTGTGAATAAATTAAGAACGTTATTTTCATCATTTCATGTAATTGTCCTTACCATCCTTCAATGAGTCCTGTATTACTACTATTCCCATTTACAGATGAGGAAACATTATCAGAAAAGATAAGCAACTTGCCTAATTTCACACAGTTAGTAAGTAGTCAAGTTAGGACTGGAGCCTATATTTGTCTTATACTTCCATGTTCTATTTCATGGAAGCTCTGAGTATAGTCACCAATTAATTCAATTAATATTCATGTGAATACTTATTTTGTATCATACACTATTTCTGGGAGGTAGGTATATTGCAGCAAACAAAAGAGAAAAAAATCTCCTCCTTCAATGAGCTAGTCAAAATTAAAATTACAAAGACAAATAACAGAAACAAATCAATAAGACATATAATAAAATATGAGTCATCATTTTTTTAAGAAAATTACAACAGAGTAAGGGGATAGAAATAGTTGAGTGGGTTGCTATTTTACCTTGAACTGTCCATGAAGGCCACTTGGTGATCTGGGAAGTTGCTGGCCTATATAATATCTTTTGAGCACATCAGAAAAAAGCAGACCTTCCTTCAGCCACCTGCAACCCTTCTTGTGAACCACCGTGGCTCTCTGCTTCAGTGGCCATTACCACAGTCCAGCCTCTCATTTCTCACCTTAGGTTTTACTGCACGAGTTTTCTGATTTGTCTGTCTACTCCTTTTGCCCTCGCTAGCACACCAGGCAGAGGCTGGATTTGGGGCTCCATTTCAGTCTCTTTCAGACAGCTTTGTATAGAGGTCAACTCAATGTGACAGCCTGTTTCAGGAGGTGATGTGTGACTAAAGGCCTGAATAAAATGAGGGATCAAGCCATGAGAACATGGGGCAGGAAGAGCATGTTTTAATCCCTAAAACTAAAGCATGTTTGTTATGTCACAGTAGAGCAAGACCAGTGTGATGGAGTGAACAAGAGGAAAATAGTAGGAAAGGAGTTGAACTGATATAGACTTTGCAGTTTATTTCAAGGATAAGGGAAACCCATTAAAGTAGTGAGTTATGAATTCTCTCTCTTAACATGAAAAAACTCCTTTATATAGGAGAAAAGATTTGACCTGAAGATATGAAAATGAGTTGGAGTTGTCCTGTGCATAGAGATTCCATGTAGAAGAAATCTGCAAGATTAGATCATACAAAAGAAACAAAAGGTTAGGAAACCTAATCCTTGCTACTGAAAATTTCTAACACAGATGAGCCTCATCCGTATCACCATAGAGGCTGTTAGCAATGCAGAATCTTTGGCTTTTCTCTACTGAATCATAATCTGCATTTTAAACAAACTTAGAAGTAAATTGTAAGCCTGGCAAGAGATAGTGGATGAGAGAAAATCATTTATAAATGATCTAGTGTTGTCAGATTATGTGCATTAGGCAATAATGGATGCAGAAGTTTATGAGCCTGGATAGTTAGGTTGGCCTCATTGGGAAGAGCTTTAAGTATAGTGATTGAGGTTTTGGAACATTCTGACAAGAGAAAACATCCCCATAATAACAGCCACCTCACAATGGTTGAGTACTACCATCTGTGAAATTTTGTACTTTAAAAGTAGAGAAATTTCTTGTAATATTTCCTGTAAATTTCAGTTTAAGATATTGATGTAAATATGTATTTTTTTCTTTAACAGAGGCCACATTGTCTATATGAAATAAAAACTATTATCTGGTTATATATGGATATCCACCCCATGTTAGTTCATATACATTCCTCAGAAGCCCTTAAACATGCTGAACAAACTGAGAAACAAAACAGTCCTTGCAGATGTACATCAATGAATTGTTTATTCATTTCTCATATTCCAAAGGCCAGGTGAAATTACAAATGTGTTATTTCTAGGAATGTAAATGTGATCAATTACATGACTTCTCTACATCTTTGTTTTGGCACACATCCTGTTCCATCTTCTCTTGCTTATTAAATATAATAAATAGGGACATTCAGGATTCACCAAAAGGAGAAAGGGTCACTATAGCAGATAAATTGACACATCCCCAAAATGACTTGAATATTAATTTTGCTAGGATGTTTCACAAGATGGTTTTTATTTTTCCTTATGTCTTAAAATCTTTTCTTTTCTTATTGCTATTTTGGCAAGCTTGTGCCTCCAGAAGCATCAGGATAAACAGAGGTAGCAGGTATCCAAGGGCCTGGAAGACACACAGAAAGTATGAAGGACACAATGTGAAATTTATAATAAACAAGAAGTTCCAGTCAGATTCCTTATCTTCAGAGAGAGCTGATATCAAACGCTGGCAGAGATTCAGTGTGAAGGAAGGGACAGAAATTCACTAGAGGCAAAGTTGAGAGCTGAAGATAAAGGGGTAATCAAGAGCCAGACCAGGAAGAGTCTTCTGTATGCAATGAAGAGTTTGTGCTCTGTTTTGACTTCTGAGAAGAATTTATCTTCTCTTCTAAAGCAAACACCCAAGTTATGATCAATTTTCATCCCTTGTCGCTTTTATTCTTGCCCTGTGCTTTGGCCGCAATTTTACTCCATTTCTCATAAAGTAGCTAGGGGGGAATTCTTTTCCTTTCTGCTAAATATTCTTCAAAGACATCCCTGTGCACTACAAATGAAATCCAAATTCCTTATGACTTGGTCCAATAATCTACATATGGAAAACACAACTCTACTTCCTGCTAATATAATGACCTCCTTTATGTCTTCCAATGGGTTAAGTTATTTCATATTTCACAGAATTTCCATCAGCACTTCTCTGCTGAAATGTCTTTCTACCCTCCACTCCACTCTAAGGTTGCTAACTCCTCTTCACTCTCTGAGTTTGGGCCAATGGAACATCTCCCGATTGTCCCATCCAAAGTATATGCTATCTCAATTTTCTGGCTGTAATATCTCCTTAATTATTTCCCTCACACTTCTTAATTCAAAACTGCTTGTCTATTGGGAGTAGAGATCAAGACGGCAGAGTAGGAAGACACTCAGCTCACATCCCCACCACGAATTGCTCTCTTACTGAAAACAACATGGAGACTAGAAAGACTCTTAGGCAACCAAGATAGGAAGAAAGACCCACAGGAAGTCTGATAGGAAAAGCAGAAAGGGGAATGGTCTGAATCTGCACCCATAGAAAGGGATGCAGGAGAGGAGGGGATATCATGGTCTCAGGGATCTTCCCTGGGAAAGGAGAGTCTTGAGTCACATACGAGGCAACCCAGCCCTGGGGTCCAACCCCAGAGAGACAATTCCCCTCAGCTAGTTTGAAACCAGAGAAGGCAAAGGCAACCCACTCCAGTGTTCTTGCCTGGAGAATCCCAGGGACAGCAGAGCCTGGTGGGCTGCCGTCTATGCGGTCGCACAGAGTCGGACACGACTGAAGCGACTGAGCAGCAGCAGCAGCAGCAGCAGCAATTTGAAACCAGTAGTCGGACTTACTGGAGGGGCTGCAAGAAACTGAGACTCTGCTCTTCAGCAGCGCATACACACGTCTGCTCACGCCTGCCAACAGCAGGGAGGCAGCAGGCTGAACGATGCCTCGGGCGCTGGTGGTTTCCTGGCCCACCCCGGGGCGCACCCCAGCCCACACTGGGTGCCTACTGCAACGCTTGGCTCCAGCCCTGCTCTCAACAGGGTAGAGGCTGCCGTTGCCAGACGAGGGCAGGCACACTCAGAGGGAATGGTGCCAGCTTGGACTCGACCCTGCCTCGGACCGTGGCGCAGACAGCCGTTACCCGCGCACACACCCCTGCGCGTGCACACGCTCGCCTGCTCCAGTCCGCGGCACGGAGGCCGCAGATACAGCCCTGCCTGGCGAGCGGAAGGGCTCTCCACGACTGCTCAGTGAAACGAAAAATACCGCAAGGGGCTTTTCCAAGAGGGTGGAGGCCGAGGAGGATACGGGCGGAGCTCATCTCTCCCCACAAACTCACCAAGAACACAAATCCTGGGACTGCGCTGGTGATCTGGGGGTTAAGAGCCCGCGTGCTACAACCAAGACCTGATACATAAATAGACAAGAATATTTATTCACAGCCAGGTGAATAAATATTTTTTAAAAATACGTATACACATGAAAGGATTCTTGCAGAACACCTGCTTCCCTCTAGCAGAGGACCGCGGACACCTAAAAGGATAAGAAAGATCCCCACGCAAACAGATAGGATGAAAGAAAAAAGCAGGGAAAGGGAAGAGTGGAGGAAGCAGGACAGACTCGCGCCCTGGCAAAAAGCTGAAGCGGGGGAGAGGTCCCTGCATCCGGAGAAGCCCTGTCCCCAGCGCGGGGAGGACAGCTGGGCCGGAAGGGGAGCTTCAGGGTCTCAGAGGGGTGCCCAGCCCCGGGTGGATGGCAGAAAGGACGGAAGGAACCTACTCAGATGGTCTGTGCCACAACCCTGTGCGCCGCACCCCTACGCCGAGCGACTGCCAGGGCATACAGGGGGCTTGGGGCAGGAACTTGAGGTTCGGAGAGCAGACCCAGGGAGGGGACCGCTGTTGGCTGTGAGGGAACGGGAGTGAGGAGCTCCACAGCCAGGAATACTGGCGGAGGAAGCCTGGACAGTCACAGAGGCCGAGAGCCCTTGTTGAGTGATGCAGGAAGGGTGGGGTCACCCTGGCGACACCTCTTCTCACGCCCCATCCCCGCCTCCACAAGCACTACGGAGGGCTCCCGCCAGAGCTGGCTCACCCACCCTCACCATCGCCTCTGCCGCCCCACTCTGCCCGTAAAGGGCGACCCACTCACCCCAACCACCGCCCGATGAGCTGTCTCCCTCTAACCGCTACCCCACGCTCTGCTACCAAGGCAGCTGGCTCGTCTCAGTCACCACCTCTTCTTTCCGCCGACTGGCTCATGTTTGGGAACCTCTGAAATGGATTTTGGTGGGAGAAGCACACGCAGAGGCGGGGATGAAACCAGAGCTCTCAGCCCTAGGGGCTGTGTGATTAAAGAAGAAGAGCTGAAATACTTCTTCTTGTGTGCACAGACGGAGAAGTGACACCTCCTAAATGTACAGTTTCCTAAATTGAGCCCCGTGAAACATCTGAAAGAACAACTGCTCCTACAGCTGGGACAGTTCTGGCTTAGCAGCTGTGGGCTTTCTGGTCAGTTTTGTTGTTGTTGTTCAGCGGAGTGGTATCCAACTCTTTGCAACCCCATCCAGGCTTCCCTGTCCTTGAATATCTTCCAGATTTTGCTCAAACCCATGTCCATTGAGTAGATGATGCTATCCAACCATCTCATCCTCTGTCACCCTCTCGTACTGTAATTTTTTTAAAAACCTGTTTATCTATTTGTTCACCTTCTTTCTTTATATATTAGTTTTCTACTGCTATAGATCAAACTTAGCAGCTAAACACAGCACACATCTGTTATCTCACAGTTTCTGGGAGCAGGGAGTTCAGACAGTCTAAGCTACATCCACTGCAGGCCTGAACTTAAGGATGCCTGCAAGTATTTTTGTCACATCTGGACACTTGGCTAAGGAAGACTTCACTTAGGCTCACTTAGGCTGTTGGCAGAAGCCAGTATCTTGTAACTGTGAGAAGGAAGATCTCAGTTTCCTGCTGTCAACTGCTTCTTGCCACATGGTCCCCTTAATTCTTTAAAGCCTGCAAGAGAGACAATCTTTAGAATAAGTCTGCTAACAAAATAGAGCTTTATATAACAATCATGGGAATGCCCTCCCATCACCTTTGCTATGTTCCATTGTTTAGAAGCAAGTCACAGGTCCCACTCATACTCATGTGGAGGGGATTACGTAAGGGTAATAACAGCAGGGGTTGGAAATAATTGGGGTCGCCTTAATGTCTGTTCTCCACAGTTTGCCCTTTGACCGCTAATGATTTATTGATACATCTCTCTCACAAGCAAAATACATTCACTCCCCTCCCAAGATTCTTCTTGTAGCATTCTGTTATGGTATCCTAACATAACATCAGTTCAAAGCCAAAATTTCCATCTCTAAATCAGGTCCAGGTGAAGATGGCAATCCTGGAAGTAATTTGTCAAGTACAGTTCCTGGGACATAATTCCTCTCCATCTGTGGACAGTGCCCCACACTGTCCTGTGGAGTCTGCCCACGTTCACACCCACTGAGTCACTGATGCCTCCAAGCCATATCATCCTGTTACCCTCTCCTTCTGCATCAGGGTCTTCTCCAATTAGCTGGCTCTTCCCATCAGGTGACCAAAGTATTGGAGCTTTAGCTTAAGCATCAGTGTAGGAGACAGGAAGAATAAAAGAAAAGCAGGCCCCGGCAAGGACTGCAAAAGAAATTTATAATTACTGATAAACTGGATGCTATAAGGTATGAGACTGTTGGAACAAGTCCAGAGGGAACAATTCATAGTTTTGAAAACTAGATATGATCCTGAGGTTGGAAAACCGACTCCAGACTATTTCTCAACTGGCGTCTCAGAGTCACATGTTTTACGTATCTGGCGGAAAATCTATAGATAAGAATGTTAGTCTTAGTTACTGATTTGATATTGATCACTGTTTCTTAGTTACTCAGTGGTTAATGATCATTTTGTTCTTTGGCCCTGAAGGCCAGGTGAGTTATAGCTTAACTCCCCACACATTCTTTCATTCACGGCTGAAAGTATAATAAAGCTGGCTTGGATTCAGTGTCAGCACCTTCACCTTGGAGGCCTTGGGTGTTGGTCCCCTGATCCTCGCTTTCCACTGAATTCTTATGTCTTATTTCTCATTCTCTCACCACATCGCACTTTAGGAAACCCTGCTTGTCAAGTGGGTCTCAACACATCAGTCCTTCCAATGAACACCCAGGACTGATCTCCTTTAGGATGGACTGCTTGGATCTCCTTGCAGTCCAAGGGACTCTCAAGAGTCTTATCCAACACCACAGTTCAAAAACATCAATTCTTCAGTGCTCAGCTTTCTTTATAGTCCAACTGTCACATCCAGACATGACCACTGGAAAGACTGCCTTGACTGCCTTGACTATACAGGCAAGTTATCTACCCCCACTTTCCTCCAGGAAGCATCTTTGCTCTATGAATGTGGAGACTAAGCCAATCTTGTTCAGCACTTTATGGTCAAGAAAGCACTATACCTAACTCACAGAAGATGTTTAATAAATGTCCCTGAATAATTAACTCATAACCAAAATCTCCATGTGTAGAGTCTTCTTATGACCAACCTAAACAGCGTATTAAAAAGCAGAGACATTACTTTGCCAACAAAGGTCCATCTAGTCAAGGCTATGGTTTTTCCAGTAGTCATGCATGGATGTGAGAGTTGGACTATAAAGAAAGCTGAGCACCGAAGAATTGATGCTTTTGAACTGTGCTGTTGGAGAAGACTCTTGAGAGTCCCTTGGACTGCAAGGAGATCCAACCAGTCCATCCTAAAGGAGATCAGTTCTGGGTGTTCATTGGGAGGACTGATGTTGAAGCTGAAATTCCAATACTTTGGCCACCTGATGTGAAGAGCTGACTCATTTGAAAAGACCCTAATGCTGGGAAAGATTGAGGGCAGGAGGAGAAGGGGACGACAGAGGATGAGATGGTTGGATGGCATCACCGACTCAATGGACATGGGTTTGGGTGGACTCTGGGAGTTGGTGATGGACAGGGAGGCCTGGGGTGATGCGGTTCATGTGGTCACAAAGAGTCAGACATGACTGAGAGACTGAACTGAACTGAACTGAACCAAAATGTCAGCAAGCAGACGAAGCATCATCCTGAGGTTTGTTAAGGACCTGGAAACAGAGAATAAGTATCAAGGCTGAGAAGCAAATAATTAAAATTAGAAAATAATATTTTGAATATGAAATAAAGAAGAAAAACTGAAAGAAAGGATGAAAAGAGGGAGAAAGGAGAGAGGGAGAAAGAAAGAAGAAAGGAAGGAAAAACATAGCAGGATCAGAACATGCAATCAGAACAAGACCAGCAACAAAGAGGACACTACTGAACCAGGTACTTATTTCATTAATTCATTGAATAAATCCTTATAAGCATTAAAACATTTTATAATGCTAAAAATTATGGTTTCTGAGATAAAATGATAAACTAGATACAGTCCCAGCATTCAAAGAGTTAATCTAATGGGAGATACAAAATATAAGATGATAAATATCAAAATTAATAAAAAGAGGGGTAATGAAATACATGGGGAAAATAACTACTCTTGTATGAGGGTATGTCAGATAAATTGTCCCCAAAGATTTTACCTCTAAATGTAGTTTTAAAGATAAGTAATATTTAACCCAACAACTACTACCTGGATTATGCTGGAAAGGGGAAGGGAAGATGACATTTTAGGGAGAGAAGAAAAATACATGTTAAAAAACCAACAATGAGATGAGCAGGGTATATCCAGACAACTAAATTAAAAAAAAAAAAACTATTGGAGAGTAGGGTTGAATTATAAAAAGTGATGATAATTAAGACTGGAGACTTGATAAAAGGGACCCAGATTATAATATGAAATTTGAACTCTATTTTTAGTATAGTAGTATTAAAGAGTTTAAAGTAAGAAAATTTTAAAAATCAAGCTTATGCTTTACAAAGATCATTCTGACTAATGTGAAAAATCAACTGGAATGAAAACGACCTAAAGACAGACAGATTAGCTAGGAGATAGTTATTTCTGGAATCTAAGTGAGAAACAGAGGAAGTTGGAAAAGGTAAAGGCAAAGAGCACCAACAGTCGAGTAACAGTGAGTAAAGAGAGCTGGGGTTAAGTTGAAGATTGGGATCAGGGACGATATGAAAGAAGATATGGATGAGAGTGATACTATGTGCCAGAGTAGCAAATAAAGCAAGAGAAAAGTTTAGAGTCTAGATAGGATGGAGGTGAGCCAAGATAGAAAATGTTAGTTTCGAGTTGCCTCTGGAAATTCTAAGCGGAGAAAGCTTGAAGGTAGTCAGTTGTACATGGCTCTGGAGCTCAAATAAAAATGTTGACCTAAGGTTATTGATACTTCCCTAACTGAGAAAAAGGTTGGCCACAGAGTTCAAGGACTAAAGAATGACTGGCACTGGGAAAGTGAAAGAGGAGTGCTGTCTGGTACACAATTCAGAGGAATTTGGAGACCAGAAAACTCCAGCAAAATGTTTTCTAAACATTTGTCACAAATTTTCTCATCTAATCCTACACATGACAGTGTGTAAAACATCAGTGAAGATTTCCAATCCGACATGTCAAATGTGTTTACCTCTGCTCCTAGTGGAAATAATGCATATTAGAATGCCAATACTATTTTTTTAAAAGGTTCTAAACCCCAAGAACAAAGGAAAAATGAGTAGAGGTGAGAGTAACTGAAAAATGTTAACAAATAATAACAAGGTGAAAGCAAGTAGTGAGGTGGCAACTGACTTACTAAGTAAAAAACAGTTGAAACATAAAAATTTACAGTTGGAGACAAGCCGAAAAGTGGGATTTTCCAGGTAGATCATGGAAGATTTGGAACTTGAGACACTGGACATACTGGTGTCTCACATACTGGCCCTAGTGAGGTGAGAATTAGTTCAAAAATCTGCATGTCGGGTAATTAGATGCCTTCTTCCTGTTCATGCCCCTCCTTACCACACACAGCCAGGTTAATACCACTTTCTAGCTTGTATAGAAAACCAGATGTTTAGTCTCTGAGAAGTTGATTCTGAAAGACTCCAGACTGGAGACACCAAGAACAATGGAGTTTGGAGGTGCTAAAGTGAAGACACATTTCTGAATAATACTTTATTATAAACTTTCCAGCAGTACTGTATCTTTAAGTAATACAGAAGCAGTAATTTAATACATATAAAATTTTCCAAATAGAAGACTATTAAACCCTTCAAGAAACCACCCTTATGCATGTTTTTCCTTTTTTTTTCAAAGGAGGTAGAAATATCTAAAAGTATCCAGACTTTTTCACATCAAAGTGCCTGTGGGTGTGCTCTTTACTAGTAATGTCAGGGGAAAGAAGCAAGGCTCGAAGGTTGAAATCAGCATCTCTACAACAAAGCCTTTTGCTGATTCTTTCAGGACCATTAGTGGCAACAAAAAGGTCATCAGAGACTGGAGTCCTAGAAAATTTGGATCTTCCTCTTGAATTTTTTTTCCCCTCTACTGGAGGAGTCTCCCAATGAAACGACCTGAGCATTTCTTCAAATCGTAAGAGGGTGCAGGGTTAGGGTATTTCTTCAAGTCGTAAGAGGGTGCAGGTGTGGAATGCGAGTCCATTCTTTCTCTTCCCTGCAGCCTTCCCCGACTCAGCTGTTAAGAGTCCCTGCTGCATGAACTTTGCTGGACTCTTTCATGCAAAAGAGAGCGCTGCTACACTGCCTCACAATTCCAAAGGCTGTCAAGCCCCCATTTACCCAAAACTGCCCCAGAGATGCAAAGTATGAAAAATAATGTTTATTTACCTCTACCCTGCTACCTATAGTCCAGGTGGCCCAACCAACTCTTTCAAATCCAATTGTTGCACCCCTTTACTTCACTCCTGCAACAAACTAGCAGTGTTATGGCCATAAAATTCTTCTCTGAAATCATGCCCCGCTTCAAGGATCACAGTCTTGTTGTGGCGAAGGGGCTTGCATAACTCAGTAAAGTTATGAGCCATGCCAGCAGAGCCACCCAAGATGGACAGGTCATAACGAAGTGGTCTGACCAACATGGTCCACTGGAGGAAGGAATGACAACCCACTCTAGTACCCAGAGTAACAGGTAAGTTTGGTCTTGGAGTAGAAAATGAAGCAGGGCAAAGCCTAACAGTTATGTCAAGAGAATTCAGTGACCAAACAAACCCTCTTTCCCAACAAACCAAGAGACAAATCTACTCATGGACATCACCAGATGGTCAACACCCAACTCAGACTGATTGTGTTCTTTGCAGCCAAAAATGGAGAAGCTCTAATCAGTCAGCAAAAACAAGACCTGGAGCTGACTGTGGCTCAGATCATGAGCTCCTTAATGCAGGTTTAAATCGAAGAAAGTAGGGGAAATCACTAAGCTATGCAGTATGAACTAAATTAAATCCCTTATGATTATACAGTAGAGGTGATGAATAGATTCAAGGGATTATATCTGATAGACAGAGTGCATGAAGAACTACGGATAAAGGTTCATCACATAGCCTAGGAGGCAGTGACCAAAACCGTCCGAAAGAAAAAGAAATGTGAGAAGGCAAAGTGGTTGTCTGAAGAGGCTTTACAAATAACTAAGGAAAGTAGACAAGTGAAAAACAAGGGAGAAAAAGAAAGGTACACCCAAAGGAATGCAGAGGTCCAGCGAGTAGCAAGGAGAGATTAGGTCTTAAATGAACAATGCAAAGAAATAGAGGGAAACAATAGCATGGGAATGACAAGAGATCTCTTTAAGAAAATTAGAGATGTCAAGGGAACATTTCATGCAAGGATGGGTACAATAAAGGACAGAAATGGTATGGCCCTAACAGAAGCAGAAGAGATTAAGAAAAGGTGGTGAGAACATATGGAACAAATATGCAAAAAAAGTGTCTTAATAGCTGGGAAAATCATGATGGTGTGAACAATCACCTAGAGTCAGACATCCTGGAATGTGAAGGCAAGTGGGCCTTAGGAAGCATCACTATGAACAAAGCTACTGGAAGTGATGGAATTCCAACTGAGCTATTTAAAATCCTAAAAGATGATGCTGTGAAAGTGCTGCACTCAATATGTCAGCAAATTTGTAAAACTCAGCAGTGGACACAGGACTGGAAAAGGTCAGTTTTCATTCCAATCTTAAAGAAGGGCAATGCCAAAGAATATTCAAACAATTGCACTCACTTCACATGCTAATAAGGTTATACTCAAAATCCTTCAAGCTAGGGTTCAGCTTTACATGAACTGAGAACTTCCAGATGTACAACCTCGGTTTACAAAAAGAGGAACTAGAGATCAAATTGCTAACATTTGTTGGGTCATAGAGAAAGCAAAGGAATTCCAGAAAAACCTTTACTACTGCTAAAGCCTTTGACTATATGGATCACAACAAACTGGAAAATTCTTCAAGATGGAAATACCAGACCACATTACTCGCCTCCTGAGAAATCTGTATGAAAGTCAAAAAGCAACAGTTAGAACCAGACATGGAACAACAGACTGGTTCAAAATTGGGAAAGAAGTAGGACAAGGCTGTATATTGTTACCCTGCATTTTAAATTTCTGTGCAGAGTACATCATGTAAAATGCCAGGCTGGATGAATCACAAGCTGGAATCAAAATTTCCAGGAAAATATAAACAACCTCAGATATGCAGATGATAATATTCTAATGGCAGAAAGTAAAGAGGAACTCAAGAGCCTCTTGAAGAGGTTGAAAGAGGAGAATGAAAAGGATGGCTTGAAATTGAATATTCACAAAACTATGATAGTGGCATCCAGTCCCATCACTTCATGACAAATAGAAGAGGCAAAGGTAGAAGCAGTTGCATATTTTATTTTCTTGGGCTCCAAAATCACTGCAGGCAGTAACTGCAGCCATGAAATTAAAACATATTTGCTTCCTGAAAGAAAAACTATGACAAACCTAGATAGCATATTAAAAAGCAGGGACATCATTTTGCCAACTAAGTCCATATAGTCAAAGCTATGATTTTTCCAGTAGTCATGTACCGATGTGAGAGCTGAACCATAAAGAAGGCAGAGGACCAAAGAATTGATGCTTTCAAAGTGCGGTGCTAGAGAAGACTCTTGAGAGTCCCATGGACTGCAAGATCAAACCAGTCCATCCTAAAGGAGACCAGTCCTGCATATTCACTGGAAGGACTGATGTTGAAGCTGAGGCTCCAATACTTTGGCCACCTGATGCGAAGAGCCAACTCATTGAGAAAGATCCTGATGTTGGGAAATATTAAGGGCAGACAGAGAATAGGGTGGCAGAGGGTGAGATGGTTGTATAGCATCACCAGCTCACTGGACATGAATTTGAGCAAACTCAGAGAGATTGTGAAGGGTAGGGGAGGATAGGCCTGGGGTCCTGCTGTCCATGCAGCAAAGAGGGGGATACAGCTTACTGACTGAACAACAATGGTGGTGTTTATCCACTCGTCACGTCCAGCTCTTTGTGACCCCATGGACTGTAGCCCACCAGGCTCATCTTCCTTGGGATTTCCCAGGCAAGATTACCGGAGTGGTTGCCGTTTCCTCCTCCATGGGATCTTCCTGACCCAGAGACTGAACCCACGTCTTCTGTGTCTCTGGCATCGTCAGGCAGATTCTTCCCTGCTGAACCACTTGAGAAGGACAACCGCATCATGAGACAAACCTAATCTCTGGCACTAGCTATGTGGCCTCGACTGATTCAGCCACCTTTCTTGTTCCTCCTTGTTTGACCTCACAAACTTGAAAGACAAACCCCATTTTTCATGATGGAGAACAAAAGCCTTTTCCTTCATGAATTTCTCTTTCCTTTGTGTTTAAATATACAATATCTTGATCCTGTCCCATTTATTTCTTCATCTCTTTGCTTAGATATTTCCTTTGTTTCATTGTCTTCCTTTACCTCATCTGATGCTACCGGCAATTCATTTAAGCTTCTTTCTCATCCCTAACAATATGCTTATTAAATTGCATGCTCATGAAAATACACAAACCCACAGAAGTGCTCATTCCCCAATAGCAGTCTTACTGTTACCATAGAGACATAACTGCTTCTTATCAAGTGAAGGAGACGAATCATGACTCATGAGTATGTGTTTCACCATATATTTAATTATAATTTCATTATAATTATAATTTTAACATCTGTGGCAAAAGTGGATACTTTGTTTTCAATATATTTTCAGTTAAACTTTATTTCTTTTAAAGACGGCATTTCTTTATCACTCCAAAACTGCAGTGTGGTAGTCTAATGCTATTAGGGCCATTGTACTAATAATTTGGGCTTTCCTGATGGCTCTGTGGTAAAGAATTCACCTGCCAATGTAGGAGACGTGGGTTCGATCCCTGGGTCAGGAAGATCCCCTGGAGAAGGAAATGCAGTATTTTTGCCTGGAAAATCCCATGGACATTGGGGCCTGCTGGGCTACAGTTCATGGGGTCACAAAGAGTTGGACACAACTTAGCGACTAAATAACAACAACTAACAAGTTGGTCTCTAAACAACTTGATAAAGTTTAAATATGTATAAATTTTTGGTACTATCGTATGCTGTATGTTTATTCATTAATATACTCACCTGCAAAAGTATACATTATTATTAGGGATTCTTATAATTAATGACTAGATGTGTGTCCCCATTCTTTCCTAAAACTCCTGTGATTCATTTAAATGAAGAAATTTGGAAAATATCACTAAATCAAAGTAGTATTCCAATAGCATTTACCAAGTCTTGGAGGCAATTCAATGTTTTTACATTTCTTTACATTTCTGGATCACTTTTCAGTTTTCAAAGCATTCACATATGTGACAGGGTGTGAGCATTCAACCTCCTTTATTATAGATACAACTGTTTTGCTCATCTTTTTTTTCTGTGATGCATTAGAGAGAGAGAATGCATATATTTCTCCACATTTCCAAAGAATATTTGAAGTTTCAGGGGTTTTTTTAACTTCAAAGAAATAAAACATTTTTGTTTGATATTAATTCTAACTCTGAGTTTAAGGGACCAACAAAGCAAATGAAAGCAATGAAAATAGTTTTGGTGGGAAGGTGTGTTCATGTGATAAGATAGAGGATATAGTGAGGGAGTCAGAAAGAAAGAGCAAGTCGGTTGGGGCTGGGGAATCTGAGGAAGAATGGCCTTGGCTTGAAACAAAGCAGGTAAATAGACCCAGACAAAGGCCACACTGAAGGTATTGTTTGGATGATGGCTTTACATGGCTCCAAGAACATACCCAAATCCCAGAGCCTTCAGAAAACGAAAGAGGGGCCCCTAAGACAAGTAGGAGAATGGTAGTGAGAAAGCCTCTTGCCAGCACGCTGGGGGCTGTACTGGATAATCTTCAGACCTCTGTGCTAGGATAGGCAACTTAGATTTGGGACGCCAAGTTGATCATACACCGCTGAACTTCACAGAAGCTCGGTGAAGTGGGTTGTGTAGATGAAGTCACAGAAAACAAGGTTGGGAGCACAGGCTCAGGAGTTGAGATTTAGACTCTCATTCTGTGTTTTTTCCCTTAGAATCTGTGTTAAGTCACATTTTATTTCTTTAAGCCTCTCTTTTCCATCTGAAAAAAGGCAGAGAAAGAAACTTTACAGGGTTGTTGCAATGATAAGTAAGTTCAATCAAGTAGAGAACATAACCCAAAGCCTGAATCAAAATAAGTATTATCATTAGTTAAAGTAGAAAGAGATCAAGTGGTTTGTTCAGGGTGATGGGTCCAGCTGGTAGCAGTATGAGGGATCGTTCCTTTAACCCACAGTACTTCTGGACCACCAAGAGGACATCCCTTCTGCGAGCTGGAAACATCCCTAGAGAGCCTCCTTCAGGCTTTACCAACCTGCCTGCTGATACCCAAGAGAGTACACTTGATGTACGCTTCTCACTCAAACTCAGTCAAAACAGCAGATCGTTTGCTCCGTCATTTTGCCTGCCTTCACCGAAAGAGTAATGTCTATGAGAATTAGAAGTATATAACCTGGAAGTCAAGGCCCTTTGTCATTTTCCCCTAAACTTGCTTATTGGAAATTTGCAATTATGATGTTGACTGGACGACACTAGTCCCTGTGTCTTAAGTTCTGAAGGCACAAAATTGCCGGTATTTTCACAAAATTGATCAGCACTGTCAGGTATACTTTCCAGACAATCCAATGAAAGAGATTTTTGTTTTGTTGGTTTCCTGCTTCCATGTGCTAGAATATGGCTATACGATAAACACTTCATCTTTTGATCACACTTCCTCTTAAGTTTTACATATTCCATTTCATCTTAATCCAGTCTGTTGTAAACAAAGATAGATGTCCTTACATATAATAGCAAAGTTATATATGTTTATTTTTCTCTTCATCGATAAGAGAAACTATTTCAGACTCAAGTCCTGGAGTGACGACTATTATGTATTGCATGATTTTTATATCCCTTTCCCCTAACACTGATTCAGAGTGAAACAATACCTGTAAGATATAATTTGGAGTAATAAGGATATGTCCACAAAGATTTTTCAAGAAACATAAAAAAAACAGGAGGTGAAAATGTTCTAGGAGACAACAAAAAAGAATCACAGATTGAGAAACTGTGATGTAATTGAGCATTTGTATGGCACAGCAGCAAAGAGAAGAAATTCTCAACAACAATTCATAAAGAAGTTCACCTGTAACATTTGCATTATATCAAGAATCCCTGTACTCCCAAAGGATTTTACTTTGTAACTATGCTAAAATGCTTATTACAGTGCAGTTTGAATTAATATGCAATGTCTTCCATTCGATAAGATATCTTATCTTATTTGACTTTGCATCTCTGTCCGAGCACTATCCTTAACACAGAGAAGGGTTTCAGTGAATGTTGAGGACTTAAGGTGAATTTAAAGAGGTTTTTAAAATGTAGATTTTAAGAAAGTAATCCAGGAAGAATTGCTTTTGTTACAATACAATATGACGTAATAGAAGAGCAGTTTTGAACTTTAGTCAACTAAATCACCTAAAAGGATATAGGATAAAGGATATAGGATATATCAACTAAGAGGAGTAAAAATACTCCGTGGTTGTACATTTTGATTGTACAAAAATTATTTTCAACAAATTCATTAATTATTCCTTAAGTCATATACATGGCTAAACTTAAATAATCCATATGTGGTTGTGACAGAGCATGTATTCTTATAATATTAAGAATATGAGAAATTATATTTTTGATTACCAGTGATGACAACTCATGATGATAATTGTTAACACCTATTATTTGTTGAACACTATTCTAGGTGACTGTGATGATTCCTGATACCAACTACCCAGAGTCTGGCCAAACTTCACAGGTTGAGAGGACAGCCCTAAATAAGACTATCCTTGCTTAAGACACCAGCACAGCTTAACGGTCCTCAGACAGCTACAGAGATCCTCAGAAGTCAGACCATATGGCCAGATTTAGGGGTTTCCACTACCCTCTCAGGTTTAATAATTTGTTAGAAAACCTCAAAATTCAGAAAAACTTAGCTACAGGTTTTTGGAAGTAAAATCAGAACCAGTGAAGGGGAGAGACAAAGTCGGTGAGCTCTGGGAGGCATAAATATAAAGCTTTCATTGTTCTCTCTCCTTGGAGTCAGGACACATCGCCCTCCAAGTGTATCAGTGTGTGACAGTCCACCAAAAGCACTGCACAATATGGTACATTAAGCGCAGAGTTCACCTGAGCCCCAAGTTCAGCTTTTGTTGGGGCTTCATTACATGAACATTATTGACTGAATCACGGGTCATGAAGTTGAACTCAATCTTTAGTCCCTCTCTCCTCCTTAGAGGTCAGACAGTATAGTGAAAATACGTTTTGGATTCTTTTTCTTCTTTTTTAATTGAAGTATAGTTTATTTACAATAGTTTCTGATGCACAGTCAAGTTATAATTACGTATACATGTATGTATGTATGTATGCCCGTGTGCGCCAAGTCACTTCAGCTGTGTCTGACTCTTTACCACTCTATGGACTGTGTGTAGCCTGTCAGGCTCCTCTGTCCATGGGATTCTCCAGGCAAGAATACTGGAGTGGATTGCCATTTACTTCCTCCTCCAGGGGATCTTCCCAATCCACGGATCGAATCCACATTACTTTTGCCTCCTGCTTGGGAAGGCAGGTTCTGTACCACTAGCACCACCTGGGAAGTAACCTCTCCTTCAGGGGATCCTGGTTTTATTTTGCATATATTCATTCACTAAGTATAACATTCTTTAGGTCCATCTATATTGCTGCAAATGCCAATATTTCATTCTTTTTATGGCTAAGTAGTATTTCTTCATGAATATATATCACTCATCTCAATCCAGTTTTTCATGGACACTTGGGTTATTTCCACGTCTTGACTATTGTAAGTAGTTCTGCTACAGACATTGGGATGCATGCATCTCTTTACATTAGAGTTTTTGTCATCTCCTGGTATGTACCCAGGTGTGGAATTGCTAAATCATATGGTAGCTCTATTTTTAGTTTTTCAAAGGATATCCATACTGTCTTCCATAGTGGCTGCAACAATTTACATCCCCACCAACAATGTAGGAGTATTTCCTTCTCTTCACACCCCCTCCAACATTTATTATTTGTAAGGGGCTTCCCTTTACCAGCTCCCTTGGTAAAGAATCTGCCTGCAATGTGGGAGACCTGGGTTCGACCCCTGGGTTGGGATGATCCCCTGGAGGAGGGAAAGGCTACTCACTCCAGTATTCTGGCCTGGAGAATTCCATGGGCTCACGAGTCAGACACGACTGAGTACTTTCACTTTCACTTTTCAAGACATTTTTTAAAATGTCGTCTATTTTTGGCTGTGCTGTGTCTTTGTTGCTGCACGCAGGCTTTCTCTAGCTGCGGCAAGCTGGAGTTGTTCTCCAGCTGCAATGCACAGGCTTCTCATTACAGTGGCTTCTCTGGTTGTAGAGCACAGATGGCCTCTGTGCACACAGGCTTCCGTAGTTGTGGCGTGTGGGTTCAGTTGTGGCTTGCAGGCTCCAGAGTGTAGGCTCAGCAGTTGTGGAGCATGAGCTTAGCTGCCTCCCCACATGTGAGATCTTCCCAGGCCAGGGACTGAACCAGTGTCCCCTGCATTGGCAGGCAGATTTGTAACCACAGGACCACCAGGGAAGTCCAATTTCCAGACATTTCTGATGATAGATATTCTGGCCTGTGCGAGGTGATACCTCATTTGAGTCTCATTTGCATTTCTCTAATAATTAGTGATATTGAGCATCTTTTCATATGCCTGTTGGCCATTTGTCTGTATCCTTTGGAGAAATGTCTAGTTAAACCTTCAGCCTACGTTTGGGTTTTGATTTTTTTTTTTTTAATTTAGTAGTGTGAGCTGTTAGTATATTTTGGATATTAACCTCTTTCAGTCACATCATTTGCAAATATTTTCCCCCATTCTGTAGGTTATCTTTTCAATTTCCTTTCCTGTGCAAAAGCTTTTACATTTGAATGTCTTATTGGTTTATTTTTTATTTTTTACCTTGAAAGAGTGATATAAGAAAATATTACTATGATTTATGTCAGAGAATAGTTTGCCTATGTTCTCTTCTAGTTTTATGTTGTCATGCCTTATATTTAGGTTGCTAAACCATTTTGAGTTTATTGTATACTGTGTGAGGAAGTGTTATAATTTGATTGAATTACATGTAGCTGCCCAACGCCCCCAATATCATTTAGTGAGGAGACTGTTTTTTCTGCATCATATGCTCTTGCCTCCTTTAACTTCTTTGTTGCAGATAAATCAACTGTGGATATGTGGGTTTCCATCTGTCCTCTATGCTGTTCCATTGATCTGCCTGTCTGTTTCTATACCACTACCACACTGTTTTGGTTACTGAAGCTTTGTAGTATAGTATGAAGTCTGGAAGGATTATGCCTCCACTTTTGGTCTTTTTCGTTGGGATTGCCTTGGAAATTTTTTTCTTTCATTTTATATCTATATGAGATGATGGACATTCACTAAACTTGAGATGAACATTTCATGATACATAAAAGTCAAATCATTACATGCATTTGTTAGACATCTCTTTGTCTTCTTTGGAGAAATGTCTGTTTAGGTCTTTTTCCCACTTTTTGATTGGGTTGTTTGTTTTCCTGGTATTGAGTTGTATGAGCTGCTTGTATATTTTAGAAATTAATCCTTTGTCAGTTGTTTCATTTGCTATTATTTTCTCCCATTCTGAAGGTTGTCTTTTTACCTTGCTTATAGTTTCCTTTGCTGTGCAAAAGCTTTTAAATTTAATCAAGTCACACTTCTTTTTTTTTTTTTATTATTATTGTTTTTGCCATACATTGTCATGATATCACCATGGGTTTACATATGCTTCCCCTCCGGGTCCCCCCTCCCTCCTCCCTCCCCCCCCGGGAAATCTCGCTGCACCAGTCCCGAGCATCAATCCTGGGCTGTCGATTGATTAGACACATGACAATTAACATGCTTCAATGCCCTTCTCCCATATCATTCCACCCTTACCCTCATCCACAAAGTCCACAAGTCTATTCTATACATCTGCGTTCCTTTTGTTGTCTCCCATGTTGGGTTCTCATTACTGTCTTTCTAAATTCCATATATATGTGTTAATATACTGTATTGCTGTTTTTGCTTCTGGCTTACTTCACTCTGGATAATGGGCTCCAGTTTCGTCCATCTGAGTAGAATTGCTTCAAATGAATTTTT